>JABFPN010001301.1:0-30715 GCA_022817305.1 Leptoteleia sp. ZL-2020 | reverse complement strand
TTCTTTTAACAAAACATCGAGGACGATGAGTTTTCAAAGGGGGAAGGTATGTTACAATCGTAACATTCCAATCTAAAGATAAGCGGTAAATTTTAGTCTAAACAAAATGATACATAAATGAATTATGAATAAAACCGAAAGATGATACAAGATCACGAGCATCAAGGGTTCGTAGAAAAGCCACGTAATGTAATAATATCCAATAGCGATAAGTAAATGGTGCCTTTGTTAAGTTAGCTATAAAAAGGCGATGCTCAAAAGGGCAGGTGGTTATTCAGTCAGTCAAAATGTAGAATTAAAGGTTATACGCGCAGCCAAAATGTAGAATTAAAGTTGATTATTCATTCACACAAGTTACACTCATCAGAAACAATCAGAAACAAGGCACCTCTATTGTAACCAAGGAAAATAAAGACATCTATTAAACCTCATCATCTTCTATAATAATAATTTGGTGACACAACCAACTACCAACTATCTCCCGTAACATAATTGGTGGCAACACAACCACCCTACGTTACAAGAGGAACATTCCTTTGAGAAGGAACCACCGGAGAAAGATTCTTCTAATTACGGTTATTTTAATACAATATTTTTTATTTCTATATTAAAGGCATAAAGCCAGGAAATATGTTTCAGTCTCCCCGTTAAGTTGGAGTTTAAAGCGATTACAAACTCATGTGAAGTCGGTAATGTAGATCAACATTAAAGAATGCTTAGATGGTACAATGACATATATTTATAGCGAAAACTAATTATAAATGGAAATTAAACAATTTTCGTATAAATTCCACCAATTTGGTAAAATTTGGTATAATATCCACCACTTCCTTATTTGAAGAAATCAGAAATAACAATCTAATTACCATCTCAATACCTAACAACAGCAGTTTTTATTAAATTTTGACGTGAGCGTAAAAATCACTAATTTTTTATATGCGAGTGAATTCAACAGTATTTTTTTGTTCAAAACTATCGTTAATCATCCTAGAATGGCTCTCTGGTCCATTTGTAAGTAAAGATTACTTATTTTTCTTTAAATGTAATAAAGTTGTGACATGTATCACATTCATAAAACTTTTTTTATTTTTTCTTAATTATTGGACCAGAGCGCCATTCCTTCATTGCTGTGGAGTCATCATGTCAATTATTGTGTCATTTGGTTGAGAAATAACGAAAAACAGTGATTTTTCGTTTTTGATATGATGTTCGACGCTTAAACTCCACCTTAACGTAATATTAAGTCATCGATGTTAACTATACTAAAATATTAGTTTTTTAATTGGTGTCGTTCAATAATTTAGTAAATATTTATAAATTAATCTTAACATTCTTTAATTATAAAAAAATAATATCCATCATAAATATATAATAGTTTGAATAATTTTCAAAAGTTAATTGAACGGTTTTACGACGTATAGTAAAGATATACTAAACTAGTAATTAGTGATTAAGATGTTTCCTTAAGTTGAATAAATAGTAAAAATCATTGTCATAATTTAAAATGAAATTTGCAGATGAATCAGAGGAAAATTCGTCTCCAGAATCCAGTGTTTTTCATGACATTTACAATGCAGGTGAAAATCAAAAGGAAGCTAATTTAAATAAAAGGAATGCTGATTTCATTTCGCCACGTGCACAACACAAAAGACAAAAAATATATCCAGGTAAAATTTATAATACTATCAATTAGGAAGACTATTTTCCTATTTAATTATTATTTTTTGAATTTTTAGTTATTTTAATTTTAAACAACTTAATTATACATCACTAACTTTTATCTGAAATTATTTTATATTATGTTTCTGTAATTTCCCTTGTGAAATTCCAAAGGCGTTAAAGTAACGAGTCCTGTAAACGTTGCCTTTAAATCTCTAAATTTTTATATTTATTTTTTAAATATAAAACTTTTTTTCAATTTTCACTAGTTTTCAATAATATTTGTAAAACGGTATTTGTAGACGATCTGGTTGAAAATCAGTTGCAAGAAGCTAGTATTTTCATGGATGACTCTGAAGCAGAAAAAATATATGAAGTTGATAATTCACGTCAATATAAACCGATCAAGAACGACAATAAATCTTTGAAGTCTCCATATGCACGAACCATCGACAGACCACACAATATTGGTATAAATTATAAATATAATAAGCATGATATAATAAAATTACTAATATTTGTCAACAAGTTTTGTCTATTCAAAAGTTTTATAACATTTCACAATATTTAAATTTTGTGTTTTTAGTATTTATCTTTAATTCATATAATTTTTCTCCGTTTTTAAAAATATATTAAATAAGAGCTACAAGAGTAATAAAATCAAATTTGAGCTTGAAACTTTCAACAACATTTTACGTTACCGTTCATTAACATTTATGTAATGTGCAAATAATGTTACTCGTTAGATTCATGTTAATTAAAGTCAAATCACGTTATTATAAAATGTTCCATAATTATATACACATATACCCCAAGAACACACTTAGGTTTAGTGAACGTTAATTTTAGTTAAAAACCCAACTTCCGCAACATTCATAGAAGGTCAAAATTACGTAAAAGTAGCTAAGTGAACATTCACTGAACATAGAAAGTAGCGCCCAAAAATATGTAAATAGAAGGTATGCGCTGAAGATTCAGGGAAGGTAGAATGAAGCTTTATTGAACATAAAGGCAGTAAAACAAAATTTATGGTCATGTATGAATATTATTTTACTGCCTTTATGTTCAATAAAGCTTCATTCTACCTTCCCTGAATCTTCAGCGCTTACTTTCTATTTACATATTTTTGGGCGCTGCTTTCTATGTTCAGTGAATGTTCAACTAAGTTACTTTTGCGTAATTTTGACCTTCTATGAATGTTGCGGATTAACGTTCACTGAACCTAAGTGTGTTCTTGGGGGAAGATCTATATTCTCATGTCATCACAATATATTCATATTATGTTTGTATCTCTAATCTAATTACTAAAATGAATTTCAGTATCTTAATAAACATGAATGTTTGTTTTAACACAAAACAACAGAAATTCAATTGGTACTCCCACATTGTGTATTGTCACCTGCTTAGATGATAATTAAACTTAGCCCTTTGTTAACAAATAGACGTAGGTATGCTGAAATGTTTTTAGGGAGGTACATAGATTATACATAGACTTCATAAGTGTAGGTGCACATGTATCAACCTAAAGTTCAATATTTTTTTGGTGACAGACTTTCATATGAAATACTAAATCATCCACTATTATTATGGAAAGTTAAATTAAATGATAGATATTTTATTTCATTTTTCAACATTTACTATTATGGCTAATGACATGTTGGTATTATATAATTCAGATCGGTATTCCTTTATATCAATATTATAAATACTGTGTTTTGCTTTTTAGCAATATTAAAGTTTTTGAGTGAGTTATTGTCTCACATTATTATTATTTCTATAAAATTATTATTCATTAGAATTATTTCCAGGCTTCTGTGAGAAATACTTTCTATTGCTTAAAAAATTATCTGCATTCAAATGCGATTATAATTATCATTAAATATACTTTGAACAATAAAATTTTCCATCACGCGCCTCAACATTTAATGATTTTCTCTGACTGAATTTCAGACAATAATTGGAAAATCTTTACGAGAGACATTATACGATGCAACGTAAATAACTGGATGTCGCGAACGAGGAAACTAGGTAAAACGAAGAGGTACTGGTGACATCTTCGATTGTTGAGTTACGAAGATGGGGGCATTCTTAGATACACCCAAAACGGAAAAATACAATGAACATGGCGAAGGTAATGGACTGCGCTACGGCGTATCATCGATGCAAGGCTGGCGCACGGAGATGGAAGATGCCCACCGGGTTATCACGGGGTTGTCCGTTGGTCTCTCTGACTGGAGCTACTTTGCGGTATTCGATGGTCACGCGGGAGCTTCGGTGTCGGTGCATAGTGCGGAGCATCTACTCGAGAGCATTATGGAGACCGAGGAGTTCAAATCGAAGGACGTGATCAACGGTATACACAATGGGTTCCTACGCCTTGACGACGAGATGCGCGAGCTGCCAGAGATGAGCTCGGGTACGGATAGGTCCGGTTCGACCGCGGTCTGTGCCTTCATCTCCCCTAAAAATATCTACATTGCGAACTGTGGCGACTCGCGGGCGGTACTTTGCCGTTCCAGTAACCCGGTTTTCTTTACTCGCGACCACAAGCCGGTATTGCCGGCCGAACGTGAGCGCATTGTACGGGCAGGTGGAAGCGTAATGATCCAGAGGGTTAACGGTTGTCTGGCGGTGTCGAGGGCACTCGGCGATTACGAGTACAAAAACGTGGCAGGTCGCGGGCCCTGTGAGCAGCTCGTTTCGCCCGAGCCAGAAATATTTAAACTCAACCGGGACGAGGAGCACGATGAATTCCTGGTACTTGCCTGTGATGGCATCTGGGATGTCATGACCAATGAAGATCTCTGTGATTTTATACACTCGAGACTTTTGCTCACAGATGACCTCGAGGTCGTTGCAAATCAAGTTATAGATACTTGTTTCTATAAGGTAATCTATAAGTTTGTATTATAATTCAGTTTCCTTAGGGATTTTTCATATTCAAACAGTCAATACTTACATGTGTTCATTTTTATACCATGCGTATACTTAATGCTTGGTTTTGCTCCCTACATTTCATCAGCAAAACACTATTTCCATCTCTGCTAAGCATAAATGTCCATTTAAATATATTTAGAAATTTATTAATATATTTATTTGCATTAAAAAACAGTTATAATTTTTTCCGTATAGAATAAAATGTATTAAATATTTTACATACATTAGCAAATGTTAAGCAAGTTACAATACAAATCATTACTAAGCAAAAATGATTAAAAACCAGAGCAACATTTTATGGACTGATAAACTGACAGACTGACACCAACAGCACCTGAATTCTGGTTTATCTTTACAATTTAATCCAAAAACAAACTCTTCTTGTTAAAATTGCTATTTATTCGATTTACTATTGCTTGCAGTGAGATAAAGCAATTTGCTATTTGTCAAAAGTAATCAGCACATTTCTTTCAAATCAATAACAATAGAACTGATGAAAGTTGAATTAAACGTCGATAACAAATCTCGACAATATACATATATATATATATAATATTTAATAAATTATACTTATTTAAAATTACAGGGCAGCAGAGACAATATGAGCATAGTACTGGTAACTTTCCCAGCCGCGCCAAAACCGAGTCCAGAGGCACAAAAGAAGGAGGCCGAACTTGAAATGATGATCGAAAGCAGGATCAAAGGTTCACTATCTTTTACATACATTCATTCGCTATATTCTCTGTGCTGTTGCATTAATCCGCCGTCTCGTCCTCGAAAACGTACTTAACACTGGCGAGATGTCGCAAAGGCCTGACGACATCTTGCCGGCACGGTATCAACTAACCGTCTCAATCTCTGTCTTTTATTATTGACGTGATTCTGCGATTAAAATGTCCAACAATCCGTTGCGCTTGTCTAAAACAATAATAATGTGTTTTCTTTGCCTTTGAGCAAAGTAATAAAAAATCGACAAAGTCGATAAAGATATTATAAAATCAAAGTAAAAATAGAAGTAAAAAAAATGCACCAAAGAAAAGAAACAAAGAAAACGAGCAGAACACCAAGTGTTTCAAATAACATTGCCGCTGATACTAAACTTTAATCCTAACCGGTGCATGCCTTCAGAGTAAATGAATCGTGACGCCACCTACGCCCTGTGTTGTACGTCGAACTAAAAGTCTCTTGATAGTCCGCTCCGCGACGCCAGTTTTGTATATAAATAACGATACTAGTCTTTCCCTTTGTCATTGTTGCGCCAAATAAGTTGTCAAACGAGTGTACAGTGAAAAAGTTTTCCAAAGTAGTGGGTTGTAAGAAACTTGTGTTTCATTGGGATTTAAAATCAAGTCAATTGTTGACAGAGTGAGACCGAGGAGAGCTTTGTTGAGCGCTCTCTGCTTCCACTTCATTGCTTTCGGTGGTCATCTGTGAAATCGATTAGCACTGGTGCCAATAGATGTCAATGTCGTTCGCTGATTAATGAATCTCTTTCTGAGATTATCGATTGCATATGTGACCGATAAGTTTATAAAGATTTGCGTATCACGTATTTTATTGGCGCAATGTTTTCGTATTCTCTACTCAATCGGATGAAAATATTTTTCTGGCAAATATTTATTGTCAAGAATGTTCGTTTCTTTCTTCTTTCTTTATAAATTTGTTCTGATGTTAGCAACAAAAACAAGAGAAATTTTCATTCTTAATATGCAAAATATATTCGGTTATAATTTTTATTATAACCGTTCCATCAAATTTGCTATTCAAAGAGTTAACGAAGGGATTAAGATTGTTGATAAAATTTGGAATGGGAGAAATCTATTTAATTAATATATTATAAGAGTTTAAATAAATTTATTTATTGAATAATGAATTATTATGGAAGGTTGGTTATTACTGAGTAATTAAAGGAGAATCAATGTAGAAATTATTCAGAAAAATTTTTTCATTGAGATTTCCATTCAAAACAAATACCCGGTTGTGTTCTAGAATAGTATTCTGAGATCTGCGCTACTTGTTGTCAACAATAATGTCGAATTTATTACTACAAAGGCACCAACGCCTAAATAGGTTCAAACAAATAATGCAGATCTTTAAATTAATGATTTTAGTAGTTAGGGTGTCATAGGCAATTGAACACTGATTGCATACTTTCGGAGATGTGAACGAATTTTATTTTCATTTCATTTTTGTATGCAGTTCGTTATAAGTGAAATAATACATTTAATGATTTCAGGGTGTCTAGCACAAACGTGAAAAGTTTCATTCTTTGATACTTTGTTTAAGTTTGTTTCGAAAATATAGTATGAATTCCTTTGTGATATATATATAATGATAGGTATATTTTTGTAAGTCAATGTACATAGAGGATTTTTGCAAATACAAATTAATATCAATACATATTTTTAAACCAATGTTATGGATATTCAAATAACTTTATGTCTGTTGAAACTGTATATAAAGGTGTTTGTGTACTACTAAAGAAATGTGTTATGTCACAAAATATAAATAAAGAGATACAATAAATATTAATATAAATAGTAAAATGATATTACAAGTTAAAATATATTTTATATTTGAATACTAAGGTAAATTGTAAAAATATAAAACATTAAGTGTACATTTAAAAGAGAAATATAAGTACAATTGTTAAAAGGTATAGTTATTTTAAAATGAATACCATATACAATCAAAATAATCCAAATTTATAAAAGTAATAACGTAATGCCTGAATTGAGACTATTATCTACAATTGACATTTAGAGTAAATTGTTGTAAACGTGTGTTAATATAAATTTAATAATGTTTGATACCGTTTGATAATTGTTTATTGATGTATATATATATATATGTTTGACTGGTGACAAATCAAAAAAAAACATTTTGTGATATCAGTTTAATTGATAGTAAAACTAGACACCCTGACATTCTTTATAACAATTGTGAAAAATTTTTTGTAACTTCAATGTATCCTACTTTTTTGAAACATGTACAAATATCTAGTCAATTTCAGGTACGTTCCAAAATTCCGTTTTAATTAATTTCAACGTACATTACAACTTCAAAGAGTAACTGCAGATATTAATATCAAAATTAACGTGATTACAGCTAATCTATGTTCAAAATCAACAAACATTCACTAATATATATTAATAATAATAATTGTTATTATTATTGCTATTAATGCTAATGATGCAGCAATGTTTCCCTTGTTTCAATATGTGATACAAGGAAGTATCTTTCATATATAATAATGGCCATAATAACAGTATGCAGAAATTTTGTACCATTACCATTATCATCAGTTTTGGAGCGTACCTCTTTACTGAACTTGTAACTGTCACGATTATCATATCTTAGAGCATAAGGCAACTCAAAACAATATTAGTACAAAAAGTAAGCAATAAAAATAAAAATAAGGACTGTTCGAATCAAGTCTCGATGAATTATTTTTAGACTAGTCATCAAAACAAACCGCTGCCCATTCATTTGTATTTCACGAATCACTAAAAGTCATGCCAAGGTCATTGGGGGAAGTTCAATTACAATCAAACCCACTTTTTTTTCTTCTTTTCAAAACATCTATTTATTTCAATTGTACATTTTTTCATATTTTGATAATTCCACCCTTGGAATTCCACAATGGAAATTCAGAATAAATTTATAGATTCTCGAAAAAAAAAATAGTCTGTAATGAAGGTAGGTGCAGCAATTTCTCAATCGTAGATTTGTTTCGAAGTTGCTCCTTTTTTCGATTTCGTCCAACGGCAATGCATTTCTTATGGTTGCCGCAAAGTGCTGTTTTAAATAGCTGATTTGTGAGTTCACAAAATCGAAACAAAAAATTAATAAAGTGTTGGCAATTCCAGTGGTGGATGAAAAATGCATCTACTTAAGACCGGATCAATTTAGCGCTTCGTAATAGCCCATAAGAAATGTACTGTGATTCGTAAAGCTCTCCAGTCCTAAGTAGTTGCATGTTGCCACAATGTAGCCCAAAATGGTTTGCGCTTCTGTCAGCAACCATTATTAACGCTGTATCCCCCCAAGAATATTTGCTAAGCGATTACCCTGCACTTTTTTTCTATTTTTTGTTATTACTTCTGTGTGCACACCCGTTTGTTTTTGTCGTGCATACGATTTGGTGTTCACTGAATGTTAAGTGAACTGATTGCTCGCGATATTAGCATTTTGTGTTAATCGCGATCTTGGACATTTTTGATTTAGACGGACAGTTTATTATTATTTATCTCCGTCACTTTTTATATATACATTTATTTCATATTACAACTAAGACTTGCACTTGTCAATGATTTATTAATGTGTGTATTGTACTTTTGACAGAAATTGTAGCTGAAAATGAGGAGAACAAAGGATTTGATTTCTTGACATTGCTACAATCGCTCATAGGACTAGACATGCCCAATTTGCCTCCAGGTGGCGGTCTTCCGGCAAAGTGAGTTTCTTTTTGTTTCTCTCGATTGGATCAGAATGTTGAATTGTAAGAACCTAGTAGTGTAAATTACTAAAACTGAACTAAGAACATGTTATATAAGTTTCATACACAGAAGAATTATTTTCAACAATTATTATATAATACGATAAAGAAATGTGTCATATCATGTATTTAAAAGTATATTATAACTATTATGCCTAGAATGTACACAAGAAATTCACTCAAATATGAAGCACTCGTACAAAAGCTTTTGTATTTATAAATCAATATTTTTTTCATTTATTATAAACTAATTGCTGGTATTTATTTTTAATCAATGAATTATTCAAAAATTGAAATTATATATACACAAAGAAGAGGAAAATAATATTGTGATTTAAAATAAGTTTTCTAAAATAAATATTAGTTTTACTAAATAAATGTACTTTTGCGTGATATAACAAATTTAATGCATATTAATTAAATCTCAGATTATAATTAAAAATGTTACATAAAGTATAAATTTAATTGTTATAATTGGCGAAAGGAATCGTATTTAATTATTTAATCAAACATTGAAAATATTTAACATAATGAAAAATGCAGAATTTCTGAAAGTTGATTTACTATTTGTAATTCTAAACTAAATATTAGTTTTCTCAATTTTTTCTCACTTCATTAGAACTTTCTTATTTCACTACAACTGTTTCTTTAATTCGTTCATTAAGTCAAACTCATAGCAACTACTTTTCATTGTACATACCATAATGACCGTTCAATGAACTTTATTAAAACTGGTTCAATATACTTCTCCTTCGACACAACTTTCTTCAATACAACATTATCCATTCCAGAGTTCGTATCATAGTTGATGTCATGAAATTGGGTTAAGGTTAACTGTTAGAGTCGAACATCACAAAGAAGAGAAGTGGTCTGTTACCAATTTGGCTTAATTCCAAACTACATAATTAGAAACTTTTCGCAACGCCACAATCGAATTGCACTAGACCTTGGATATCAGCTTCCTGAAATGTGCGAATCCCAACAGTCTGGATGATATTTTTATAAATTTGTTGAACGTGTTATGTTCAATCATATTGACACTGTCGTATAGTTTATTATCTCATCTTATCGATAATTTTCAAAACGCGTGTAATTTAATTAATTATTAGCCAATATTCTGGAACAAAATTTAAATATTACTGTAAATGATCGTAATAATTATAACAATTTATAATATATTTAAGGTAGCATCAGTTTTTTAGAGCACATTTTTTTATAAAACCTTATACAGTGTATACGATTTCGTAACAGACAACCCAATTTCATAAAAAGACATCATAAAATGTCAAAATATTATTTGATAATTGTATGATTGATAAATTAATTATTAATTAATTAAGATGATGCTAATGGTAATTTGGTTTATTTCAGGCAAACATTCATCGAACACGTGTTCCGAGAAGTTTGTCCTAGCAGAGCGGATAGTGTAAGTCTTAGCTACGATTCCTCACTTGATTTTACAATTTCTCAATATATTAACGGTGCTCCCTAATTAATCCGTATAAAGAGTCAACCTTTAAGTTCATCAAAGCGACTAATTCATTCTCGCAGACGTGCGCGAAAACAAGCCGTATTATTACTGCAGAAGAACCAAAGTTAAATGTTGATTTTAAATTGAACAATCTGTCTTTCTGCAAAGTAGTCTAACCGAATATAAGCTTTAACATTTAGTTGCAATCAGCACATTTAATATATTATTAATTAATGCTGAGTCAAATTCTAAATCCTAAATAAAGTTTAATCAAAAAGCTATATAATTATATTAGAAACAAAGGCATATAATTATATTAGAAATGCATTCGTAAATAGAGAATATTGTATTTTCATTAAAATAATTGATTCCAGTAATGAGCAATATACACTCAGAAAAAAGTTAGACAAAATTATATGATTCCACATAAAAAGTCTTCTTTGAGAAGAACTGTAATTCACCAATAATCAAAGGAAAAACTGTAGTATAATTAAAATGCGTGCTTCTTTACGAATTTGTATATTTAAAACTAGAGACCCAGCTTATTCTTATATTTGATGTAGCTCTCTGAAAATGAAAGGCAGCTTTGCAGAAGCAAATGAAACCACTTTACTTTGATCCTATGTATTACAGATAGTTATCACCACCATATAATTAAATTTGGCATATAAAATCGAACCTTTCAACATAAGTAAAATCCTTATGTGCGGTTTGAAATTTAATTGTTTCTCAGACAACAGATATTATTGGATTAGTAAATGTTATCATATAAGTAACTAATAGGTAATATATACTTATAAAAGATGTCTCCATAAAGCAAACTAAATTTATAGTTTGTTAAAAGCAACAATGTAAAAAATTTATTAAGTAGAATGTATAGACGTTAAGAGGTTTGGTATTAAATGTAAAATTTAATTAAACATAAAATTTACACGGTTAAAAGTTACATCCTGAGATTACGATATAACGTATTATTTGTACTAAATGTTATTAAATGATATTACTCTATTGTTGTTACTATGGAATTAAATTAAAAAATGTCAGTATTTTTAACTGCAATTATTTTTTGTTTACATAAAATAATTTGTATTTGAGTTTTACTCTTTAATGCTGATGACTATTACACTGTTTGGTATATCCAGATATACATTTTGACAATTTTTATTAACATTTATACCAAGTTTTTTACAGTGTAAGATGTTAAGCAAAAATTATAGTACTGTTACATATTAATTATGTATGTTTTTAATAACTTTTATAATATAAAAACATAATATATATTATATGTAAACGAGCAGACTTTTGCCCACACTTTATAACACAATGATGTGATTTATTATTCTAACTTTTTTTTGTGTGTGAATTAGGTTTATCTCTTTCTTCAGAATTTTCATGTTACATTATGTACCTTTGTTTTGAAAGAATTACTTTGAATAATTGCGTGATAATATTTAAGTTAGGTTTGTTCCTATTGAGGAACTAGGATCTCGATAGCGCTTTTTCATAGAACTGCAAAACTGTCTTAGCTTTATTACTAAAACGCACGGTTTTTTAGTCTTGCAAACAATGCAAAACCGTGATGAAACTTGAATTGAACACAAATCCAGTAATCTATTAGACAACAGAGTTCCTCGACGTGGTGCCTCTGCGTTATTTCATGTATTCCAAATGTCGTAAGCATGAAACATACATGATAAATACAAGGGGTCTGCTATTTCTTTAATAGGCTGTTATCTCGCGACGGTATTGTAATATGTAAAGATCCAATTTAAATGTAAGACTATTTGAACTTCAGAGATAAAGGTTCAATTTTTACCGAAATTATTGTATTACGAAACTTGTTTTATATAACCATTGACTCTGTAATACCGTAAAATATTACAACACTAACACTAAGATCTTACAATATCTATTACTGCATAAATGTTGCCAAATAGTTTCTCGATGCGAAGTTTATGTAACTATTGTGCCAACATATTTTTTGATTAGAATACTTTAGATATATTTTTCTGTATAATGTAATACGAATTCCTTTTTTACTATACTTAAAAGTCATAGCTTTTTCATACTATAAAACCAAAGAATACTGCTTATGCAGCATAAAAAAATTACAGAATTGTTCGTGTTGACAAAACAGAATTATTTTTCTTTATGACATTGTTGTAATATCGCAGAGCAAGTATATGACCGTCTGTATATGGAAGTATATTTCTTAAGCGAGAAGCATGGGGAAGACATGAAAAATCGCAGTGGCGTCACAGAAAGAAACGTAGTTGTATTAATATTTATTTCAAACTACATTTTAATATTTGATGGATTATATCATTACTTAAGCAAAAAATCTGAGGCTCATTGTCGAGAATTATTTTCTATTTCTTTGCAAAAATTTCATTGAATACATTTTTTTAACTTGTATGACTGTCTTCTGAACAGATTTAACACTTTGCTCATAATAAAATAGCATAATAAAATCAAACAAAAGAATAAGCAATCAAAAATTGAACAGAATTAAAAATAAATGGAAAAATTAATGAAACAAAAAATAAAGATATATATATAATAGCACATAGCTATCAATGATTTGTTTCCCTTGCGGAAGTCAATTTAAATATTGCTTTGTTATAAGATACTCAAAAAGGTGATTAAATAGTAAAAGATATAGTAAGCAAAACATAACACCTCAGAAATTACATTCAATGCAAAATTACAAAAATACAAAATTGATCATCAAATTGGTATTAAAGTATAAAAAAATAAAGAGTAAAAATTTATCATTGCTACTGTTCGCACAAAGATTAGCGTATGCTAAATATGGAAATAGTGTACATAAAGAGTGTATTTGAGTGATTTGTAAATAATCAAAATCAATGTAGATGATAAAGAGTAATGCGATTTGTATCTGCATTTAGATCAGAAATTCAGAGCTTCGACATTTGATATTACGATTAATCTGACTTAATAATTGAAGAAATCAAAGTTTTAAATTTATATGTGTGTACATTTATTCGAATCAAATTAACGAGACATTTGACCATTGTTTGTAATTCTTTACCGAAAAACGACAAAGTTGTGTACAGAACGGACGTTACGTGCACGCGACAAAATCGGTTGGAGGTGTTTGTTGACTTTCATTTTCATCGTCATATAAAAGATACTGGTTTTAATCAATTTTCCGGTATAAAATTGCTTCGTTTCCCTTCAAAGAAACAGAATTGTTACTTGACTTGCAAATATCCAGTTAATTTTAGTTCCAAAGATCTTGCGCGCTCGAATATATGACTTGGAAGAATAAGAACTCAAAAGTGACCATTTGACCATTGCCAACTGTTCTGTAAATAAGCTTAAATAAAGTCTCGACTACCTAGATTGTTAGTTGATACATTCAAGAGGCCTTGATTTAATCGCACGCGTAATTACACCTTTACGCCATTAGTCAAAGGAATTTGAAACCCACTTTGTCGCAGATTCTAATTATGTTTGAGCGCCAATCGAGCGAGACTTATAGATGAGGGATAATCATTTTTGTAAAGTCTTTTTCCTTGATAAAGAAAACGAGAGGAAGAGTACACTAAATGAGAAAGTTGTTATATAGATTAGAGGTAACAAAATTATCAATGCACAGAATAAAGTAGATTATTCTATTTCAATAGAATAGATCTATATAGACTTTCAATGACGCTACCAATTTAGGATATTTTGTACCTTTTTCCATGGTCGTATACGTTATATGTGGACCAGCCTCTGGTTATTCAAAAGAGCAATAATATTATTCGCCTCAAAATGGAAGTCATGTGTACATTAAATTTCGTTAGTTTCGTTACATTAAGTTTTTGGGACAACTATTGTTTGCAGTGTATCTTCAAAATTACAATGCAATTTTCAAATAGGTTTTGTAAAGTTTATTTGTTGATAAATGAAAAGGAATTGATCGAGTTAATAATTGTTAAGATTTTGGGACATTTATGCTGCTCACTTTTCTCCGTGTACATTTGAAAAGTTATATATCTAACAAACATAAAGTTTGTTCAACCCTCGTCCTATGTCAGCAATGTTCTCATTTATCTATATTTATCATTTACAATGTAAATATAGCAATGCTCAAGGTCGATCCAGTATATAATTTTTCATATAACATTGAAATAAAATTCGAGATCTGTAAGATATATTTGATTGAAAACAACAAACAATTTCTATACATCCAATTATATAATTTTAAATATTCAAAAAGGAATTTAACTTCAATGATTAAAATTTACTCTTAGATCATGTGATTCTATATTTTGTATTATTATAGTTAACTAAAAAGTATTGTTAATTAGTTAAAAGAAAGCGTTTTTATTCAAGTATATATACATTGAAAAGGTGTGCTTTATAACTTAGAGTCGTCAGATGACGATATAATGCATTAAAAGTATAGTATTTATATGTGTACACGTGCATTGTTTAGTGGTATTCGATGTTTCAAGTAGTTTAATTTTAGAATCTGAAATTTAATTGTTTAACTTTAGTTGATAAATAGAGATAAAAAGGAATCGAATTCACTGGTGTCTCGCACGCAAAGTCATTGCTGCATTTCTGTTGCTTTTAAAACTCTCGATTTCGGTTTCTTGTTTTCAAAGAACTTTGACCTTTTCCAATTTTAGACACAAAAAGATATAATTTCCAAAAAGATAATTTAAAATAAAAAGTTTAAAAGCTAGGACGGATGTCTTGTACTTCACTACTTTAAGAAGTTCAATGAGATTCTAAAAATGTTTTGCTATGAATTTATATACACTATTTTATAATTTTCTTATAGAGACACTCGGGTACTTTTTTAATAATATTAACCCGCTGTTGTTCTTTTACACTTGGAAAGATGATTGCATATAAGAAATGATATTTTTTTTAAAAAAAATTATGATATTTATAATAAAGCTAGGATAAGGAGCATCTTCAAATTTTATTTATACAATTTATACACTGAGAAAAAAGAATCATATATTTAGCAATAAATTGGAGCAACTTCAGGGAATATTTCCAGTATTAGCCTGTACACTATAAGTTGAAGTAAATGATATTACAATTGCATTTAGAAAATATTGTGTACAGATTATGCAAGTATATCCTAATCTTGCTATAATTTATCGCTATATTTGCAATACTCATTTTCAAAGTGTATTGTGAGTGTATTAATTAAGTATTGTAACGTATAATATGAAATGTACAATCACAACAGCTTACTTTCTTTAATTAAAAAAATATTTAATATACAATTATAAGATTGAATAAAAATGTAAAGGAAAGGAAAGCATCTTGTGCTGGTAAACATAATGCATAATATACATATTTTTGTCATAACTAGCACAACTTTAATATTGAATAATTTTGTTTAACATAAAAAATGTAAAATATTTGATTAAAACGTCACTTAGATTTCAGAAATAATCTTGATGTCTATATAAAAATATTAGAACATACTCTCTTAAAAAAAGTTCAATAAAACCTGAACTTTAATAATGTTGTGAGTAAAGTAAGAAAGTGCATATTATTATGAGTATCATACTTTTTTTAAATATTCAAATTATTATTACAAATATTCTTCTTACACAGATTATCTAAATATCTTTCTTGTAATTTAAAGACAGCGGACTAGGTAAACAAAAGTACAGTGAAAAACAATGAGTCATATTTACGAAATTCGTAAATTTTATGATGCTTCATTCAATATTTACATTTTATGAATTTTATGACATTGTTTTATCTTTTACACCATTGTACGTTACGTGCTCAAGTAACTGAAAAGATATTTTTGAAATATCTTTTCTCTTATTTCATGCAATGTGACAAATTTTACACAAATTTAATTAATTTACGTGTTAAAAATTATTTTCCAACTATACACATGCAGTCATAAACTATCAGCTTAAAATAAATAGAATCTGATTGTATTAAGTAGATTTTCTATTTTTATGTTTAGAAAAATATGGTCACTCTAAGAATCTATGACAAATTTCTTATTGAATCCATTTGTTGCAATTAGATTCTATTTAATATAAAATACAACATATTCATAAAAGTACACTTCAGCCATTCATGAAAAATTACACGACATGTTATTGTTCTTATTAATCAAGCAGGCTTTTTCTTTATTGCATATGAATTTTATTTATTACTTGGCGTACAGACCAAATTTATCGACGAACAATAGCTGATTAATCAGTAAATTATTTTATTTTATCAAACATAATACCATACGGGATAAAGACAGACACGTGGGAATTGGTCTGATTTTTCAAATAAAATTTGAAGCAAAAAATTATCAAAAAAATTGACACTGAAGAAGCTATGTGCAGAAATGTGAAAGTTCTAGGTGTATGGTTGGCAAAATAATTAAGGGTTTGAAAAATGCCATCACATTGTATTACGTGATGCAAACATAAACAAAGCAATGGATGAGAGAAACTGTTACGAATGCCGTACAAAAAGTATTCTGATTTTTGAATACCTTGTGTATGTTAATTACTACTTAAGATGTTAGTTATATACATTATATTATATTTTACAAGTCTTTAAATATGTTATTGTATATAATAAGTGCATAATTAAAACGTGTATTTCATGGAAAAGCCAGTTTTCTTCTTTACAACCAATTAAAAACAATTATACTTACATTGCCTATTGCAAACTAACAATCATTTTCATGATGTTTATATTATAATTTAGTTCTTCATTATATAGAGAAGTAACAATTGCTTCGTTGTCTGTTCAATATTTAATTTCAGTTTACTTGTGAAGTTTTATTTCCGAATAAAAATGTTTGTATTAACAGACATTGAAAAGATATATTCTGTTTGTTGATATAAACATTTTTATCATATAGAAAATGTTTAATTTCAAGTTTTTAAATTTCAAATTCGTTTAAAACTTCTTGCACGTATAAAAAAAATTGAGTTTTAAGGAGAAAGATAGAAAAATATATAGAAATTTTTCACTTGCTGATATCATTTTTCTTCGTCACGTTTTTCAATGATTATAATTTTAGCATACTAAAGTTATTTCATTGCACTTAATTAATATATCAGAATAACATTTACAAATATCATGTTTGAAGTTCATTTCAAAAATAGCTTCCTCGTTGCTACGCTAAAAATGTCTGCAAATTTGTAAGTTTCTAACGATACAAGGTGAATCTAATGTTTAAGCAGCGAATCCGACACCTTTAAGGTAAATGATTTGTATAAATATTATCAAACATTATTTTGCACATTTTTGTACGCTGGAATTTAATGAAAGCAATTTATTGATATGATCAATATCAATCCAAGGTATTTATTTTACGCATTTTTTTTTGTTAGTATGTCGTTCATGTTTGTTGTTTGATTCCTGTTAGCTGACTTAGTTGGAGTTGCCGAGCTTTTTTGTTCAGTTTTGTGTCACAAACTTTATCTAACACGCATCATCATTTCTTGTCCATTGACTAACGTTTGACTCTCTTCGACACTTCACACTTGTTGTATGGTTTAATTCCAATTGAACTTGAAATCTACTATGAATCCACTTATTTAATGATGCAACCGTAATAAAATAAAACGATTATTACAAATACAGTAAACAGAAGTATATACTGTAAACATTGTAAATAGTTTTTGTTGTAAGATATTTTATATATGTTTATTGTAAGAACAAATTCAATAAACAATATATATGTGTAAGCATTAGTCTTTTCCAATGCCATTTTCTTGAATGCATTTACATGTATTCTTCTTAAAGCACATTGTACATTTTATATACTTATAACATTAACATATGATACTTATTATTAAATTCAAATTCATTGCATTAAACTTGTTTATATTTTCAATGTGTACAAATAATATTCTTATCATGCTATATACATTTATAAATTGATCCAATAGAATTATACGCCGAACTAAGACACTTTTATTATTCAACAACACAATATTAGTTATTAAATTTTTTTTTCAAAAATTTAGATTGTTAATTGATCAAAATTCACTCAATAAAGCAGCTTTCTTTGAAAAATAAGTTGCACAAAATTAGAGTGAGCACTCGGCTGCATTTCAGAAAACACAAATCATTATTATTATTACTATCTTGATATTTTTTTCATTGTTATTGACAGGAACCAGTGTGAAAATTTATATTGTCTGTTAATTGATTTTCTTACTTTTATGAAGCAAATTGAATGAAATTAATGTAATGCTTATCGAGGAAATTAAATATCACGGAGGAAAATAAATATCACAGAAATTGATAAAATTAATTAATGGACAACGTTTGGCATTATCAGTTGATTATTGATTTATTATCAGGAACATTTTAATAATTTTTGTCGTTCATCATTTACTATGTATTCAAAATCACAATAACATAACTTCAACACATTATAGCACAGTGAGAGATATTTAATGTTTGACCAATAGAATGAAACAATTTTTGTACTTGACTTCAATTTTGTTATAAAATTAAGATTTATATATTCAGATACAAAATTGTTATGCTATTGCTGTTTTTGCATTCGAACGACGTATAAAAGAGTCAATAATAAAATTAATATTATTCGTCATATTATGTTTGCAGGACTCTTCCGAGACCAGTTAGTGTTTTTTTACATCCCATGTCTTGAGCAGAGGACGACTTTGTAGAGCTGCCCTGGTGATCGCGGGACGCCGCCTCAGTGCAACGTTTCAATGAACAATATGTACAGAATTAATGATTAATGCAATACACACGTACTTGAATTAGTTTTTAATCATCTCAAAACATCACAGTTACGAATATCTACTCGATCAAACGTAGCGCGAGGCCACGCAACTTAGAATTATTGTACAAAGGACAAAGGGTTAAATTTTGGCGATAAAAAGCGCCCCATTTCTTACTTTTTAATTGTCATTATATCACTTTTAATATTTTAATTATCCGTACTTTATTTTTATTTTATTATTATAATAATTTGTTTTGAAAAAAGTAAGAATCAGTTTGAGCCCTCTTCCCTCTAATATACATTGTATATTTGGTACATATACCATTTTATAAACTTTATCCTTTTAATTAAATAATAATTTTATAAGAACTTATATCTTTATTCTGGTTCATTGAAGCAAAATTTTTGAGTGTTTATTCATTTATTCTCAATGTTCAATAAATAAACTAACTTTAAAAGTTTGATATAATTGTTTTTCTTTATGTAATGTACGTATCTTTATTAGCCATATCGATCAGAGAATCATCAAATATACACTGATCACTAATTCTTTTTCTCTGAACAGAGGGATTAGGAGTAAAAGCAATGCTAAATCTATATTTTATAGGATAAATTTAATTTAAAATAACTTAAAATACAAGGATTTGCATAACTGTTGTATTCATGTATATATATTTATGTCTATCAGGAGTTAGCTGTGGTCCATTCGGAGTGGTCCATTCTGAAACGAAGTTACCTGTATTGTTATTCCAAATTTAACTCCATCCGTTAGACAAAGAATTCATCATATAATTATTGTGCGCAATGGAAATAAAGGTCTGATAAAAAATAATCTTGCGGAATTAAATGAAGTTCCTTTATATTCAATGAACACTGTTTAAAGTGTAAGTACGACGAAAAAGTACTTTTTTAGGGTGTATATTTAAATTGGATTAGTTTGTATAACAATTTCAATTCAATTTTGTTTTAGAGATTACACTGCTTTTACAACGAGTGTTTCCCTCTTATAATATAAATTTAGCATTGCTTTTGTTTGGTTCGCTGCAAGAGAAATTTCTTCTCTCTGTTCTGAGAGTGGGACCCAGAGCCTGCTGAATAGACGACGAGAAGATGGACTTATTTGTCGCGTAAAATATTTTAACAAATGATACAGACGAGAAGCCTTGGCTTACTTTTGGCTCAAACTGCAAAACTTACTCGTTTGTCATCCTCGACTTAACGCCTACGTTGCATAATTTATTGAATAAAGATCAGTCGCTGAATATTAAATTATAATGATCATGCAGGGTAAATGTATCAGTTAATGAATGAACGGTTAAAAGTCTGTATGCATCAAGAAGAGAATTTTCTCTGAGAACATATAGTCTTTTATATTATTTCTCTCTTTCCAATGAAAAGTTCATTAACTGGCATGGGTTCATTCATTGGTGCATTTATCCCATTTACTGTCGCGTACCTCCAACTTTTACCCTTACTTCTTCTGTTTTATTTATATTGTTACGTTGTTTAATAAAAGGCACAAATTCTTGGTCCTTGTTTACATCCAAAAATTTCACCATTGTCTTCTGAAACATGTTGTGAACTGACAATGATGCATTTTTCTTCTGTACAAAAACATTAGAAAAAACGATCAGGTGTTAGCGGCCAAGCGTGCATTTATCACGCGAACATTTCGCAATTTTAAGAGCCTTTCCCATGCGAACAGCTCGGCAGAGTTATCAGCATGCGACCAAAATCACACTTTATTGTGCAAAACTTTGTCGAGCGAATAGTTAGTGCGATTGAGTCGACGGCATGAAAATATTCAAGTCGCGAGTGGCGGTCTCAAAACCCGCCCCCTTTTAATATTGGACCATTGTTGTTTTTTTTTTTTTTATTTTTTTTACTCTTCTTGTTCTTTTATGACACCTTTTACTCCAAGTTTCGATTCTTCTCCCATGTAAACTTAAATCCGCGAACTAGAATTGTAATTTGACCAATCGTACGAGATATAAATATATAAATATAATAACGGTTGTATGTAAATGTAGCTATATCAAAAGAGTTATGAAAAATAGTGTATAAATTTCCTATTATCGATTGTCCATAGCAATTTTTGCGAAGAAGTCGAAATAAATAGTTCAAATTTTGCAGTAAATAAGGTGAATTATTAATTTTTCCTACCTTCATTTTATTTAGACTTCTAATTATTTATACGTATAAAAGGTTGTATGGAAAAGTTGTTATACATTTAAGATTAAATACTTATAATTTTAAATTAACAATTTTATATCAATCTTATCAATTTTATATATTAACATCTAGTAAATAATTTGTTTATATTGAATTGTATGCAATATATGCATTCTTAAAAATGTATGTGAATGGAATAAATGTGTTCTTTATCGTATCAATTTAATACTATAAAATAAAAACGTTAAAATTATTTTATATTCTCAATTTCATCAGATACATAATAAAATTATCTTGATTACTAAAAAAGCAAAGAAAATAAAAATAAACGTACATTATCATACTAAATGGTTTCGACGCCATCTTCGCGCCATTTTCAACGCTTTCTCTGATTTTATTGCAATTTCAAAAAGTTGGCGCCTCGAATATAATCTAGGGAATTAAGAATAAGCGATTGGCAATGGCGCATTTAAAGAGAACTATCCTGACCGATATTCTAGGTTGAATGAATCAGTTGAAATGTTGATGTACTGCGTATGATTTTGCATCTTGCTAAAATATCGAAGGTTTTGAATTATAATTTTGAAGAATTCATCAGTAGAAATGGCGTCGAAAGGCCAGCGATGGGTTGTTGATTCGGGTATCTTACGGAAAAAAGGAGTCGATGACGAGCCACAAGAACTGTTGGTGTTTGGATATAGCTGCAAATTGTTTCGAGACGACGAGAAGGCTAAAATGATCGATCACGGGAAGCATTTGATACCGTGGATGGGAGATAACGAATTGAGAATAGACAGGTCCGTTTTCCTAACCTCTACAAACCATAATTACATCTAGAATACATCGTGTTTTTTTTCATTTTTTTTTACATAAAGCACATTTACAAGTTACAATCACAACGATCGGTTGATTATCATCAACAGCGATCAGCCTGTATTCATTCGACGCAATCGCTGATGTTTTTTTTTTACAAACATAAACAATTTATATGAAAATGACAACTAATTGTTAAATAACAAGCCAATGACAATGACGAAGACAACTGCAAGATCCATGTACAAACATTTAACAAATCTGGATATGCAATCTGGAGGTGTTTAAGGTTTCCTCTTAAGGTGGCTTCTTTCAGCGAAATGGCCACTAACAGCTCTCAACCAGAAATCAAATGCCGGTGTTTTGTCAAGGTGAGATGCAGCGTACACTGCAAGATAAAAACTCTTTGATAATATAATTAAAGAGTGCGGTTTTTAAATACCATTCATCGCGGTATGTATTTGTTTATTGCAAGGAAGCATTTCCTGGGATTCAGAAAATATCATGTTGTTTTATCTTTTGTACCAAATTATGTATACTACTTTTTAATTTTTGTAAAATATAAACTTGTCATAATTGCTTCAGGAAGTCAAAGTTTATTTAAATCATTATTTAAATGTAATAATTATATATTCTATTACTAGTCATATTAGTTTTAATATAATTTCTTAATTATAATTTAATTTAATTATAACAGTTTTCTTTATACGATATAATATGTTTATTTATTTATTAATTATTTTAGTATTTTATAATAATATATTCATAAAAAGTGTATTTAGAAATACGTGTTTTAAGATTTAATGTTTCAGTGATTTGTAACTATAAATATTGACAATTACTAAAATTTACTTGTTTAATATTACACAATTAATGAAAACAGAATTTTATTTAATTTAATATGTTAAAAATAGGTCCATTATTTTATCTGAGTATTTTACTTAGATTGATTATAAATACATATAAATATAAGGTATACAAATATATATAAACACTTTAATTCTAAACTTCTATCCAACAAAATATAAAAATAGCATCATATTTAGTAATTTATATATTTTTTATTTTTAGTTTTATTATGTGAATATGAAATTCTTTTAATGTTTACATTGGTTTTGTTTATGTACAATCTTTTTCTTAATTGCATTGCATTATATAATTAATAATGCTTTTGGTAAATTTAAGCAAAGAAATAATATTGGATGTTATAAACGTATTATTTAATTGTAATTAAAATAATAAAACTCAAATTTACTGGTGAACCACTGCTAATCTTTAAGTAAAAAGAAAATAGTTAAATTCATTTAGATTTAATAGTATTCCCAACTGTTAGAAAATCAAGTAGCTAATCTTTTTTTCAAATGAATTAATTGTTTTATTAATATTAATTCAAAATATATCATTAAAACGTGATATTAATGTTTAAGGCATTTGAAGTTTAACTGACTTTTCCTGTATTTTTCATTTATAACAAATACAGTATAATTTGCTTCCATTATTACTAAAGTGTAATGATGATAATAATATTAATTGATAAATTAATAATAATTAAATTAATATACTGCATAAGATAATTCGTGAATCATTTTAAGATTGATATACATAATCATTTTTTATTTTTTTAAATATAAGTATATGTTAAATAAAAAATAAAGTGGATATAAAAAAAATCATTATTTTAAAATATATTTCTTTTGTTTATTAATATATATATATATATATATGCTTTTGATAAAGAGTAACATATTTCCATATTATTATATTTAATATATTTATATTTAATAAAGAGTACCTTTCCATAGTTCATATTTTAACCATTTATTATCATGTTGAATATTTCTGTAAAGTATGATACAATGTGTATATAATTGAATTAAATTTAATTATTTTCTATAATAGTGTCTGATAATTAATATTTTTAATTATAATATTAGCTTTGTACTTATTTTAAAAAAAATAATTATAAACTCCTGTGTGTATATATGTATACCCAGTTGCTATACATTTTCCATCATTCAATTACTAGTTAAAAAGTTTTTATCTTATATTGCACCTTAAATGGTGCAATTTAGAAACAGAATGAAAGAAGTAATCTATTACATGTGTTATACATGGTTATGTCTTTTTATTGACGTATTTAATCTTATTTTCCACATGTCATTGTAACTATTACACACAAGGTATTTTTAACATTGTATTCTTTCTAAATAAATTTAAATTTCAAAAAATATATTTAATTGAAATTAATAATGTTAATATTCGCATTTGGAGAACATATAATTGGATTTTATGAAAAGATTCAAATAAAAGCTTTTAATATATTAGATATTTAATGAATTAAATAATTTTTATTGTTCTTATTGTAAATGTTATTAAGCAATTCAGTTTAATGGATTGTTGTTAAAGAAAAAAATTCTTTCACACTTCCATCATTAAAGTACAATACCAACTTGAAGCTTTCTAATCAGCAATTTAAAGGTGGATAATTCATAGCAACTGGGTGTACAATGTAGATATATGTGTAAATGATGTTATGATTTTTATAATTTATATACACACATATATATACATATATATAAATTAATTTTGATTCTCCTTAAGTTTTGTCCCATCTTTATTATAACAGATTTTAAAATCATCAGATATTTAAGTTAACTATTATAATAAAATTTGTATAATTTTGCACATTTTCACAGGTAATTAATGTAAGTACAAGTGATTAAAATTATCTCAATGCAATTGTGATTATAACATGTAAGAAATTATACATTATAAAAAGATAATCTAGTTAATTGAAATCTTTAAACTTAATATAAATAATCTTTTGAACATCATTACAGAACCATCGCAGATGCGAGATGACTGTCCTTGGAAAGCAACGCTGCACAACATGTTTGGATGCTTTTCTGTTTTTCATTTTCATATTTGCTTTGTCAATAAAATGACACACGTATTATCTTAAATAGTATACTATGAAATTTATTGAATATTTTAAGGAATTACAACTAATTAACATCATTTGCCTTTATTATTATTTATCATATCAAATTTTGAATTAAAATTATTTTACTTTTAATTTGCAGAATTACTTCATCAAAATTCAAATATACAATATGCAGACGCCGCAAATTTTATGATTTACTCTATGGTATTTTATATTTTCTTACTCTAAATTTATTATTATATGTCTGTAGATATGACGGTCGCGGAGCACTGGGTGATTTAAAGATGTATGAACCTCCTCCTGGTGGCTTTGATTTACGAACGTTTCTAACTGAAGATGAATTGAAAGTGGAGCAATTTTGTGACGAAGAACGATATCGATCCCTTTTTAACAATGATGCTGAAGAATCTATGTATCATGGTAATTAACTTTATAATCGATACGTTTATTAAAATTTGCTAATTTTAAATTTAGAATCCAAAAATAATGTTTCAATGAATAAATTCATTTATTAATTTATATCTATTTTATATATATTTAAAAATGCATTAATTTATGTAAAAACAATTTACTGAAATTAATGTAAAATTAATATTATTATTTTAGAGGAGGAAATGAAAAGATTTCACCAAGCTTTGGACTCTGACAATGTGTACGGCCAAGTTGCTTATACATATAATGAAGAAGATAACAAAAAAAGTGAAGATTCATTAAGTTCCAAAGATGCATTAGATTCTCAAGAAGATGACCAAACCTTTACTCCACCAGCTGAACTGGAAATTCCAGAGGATATGACTGTTGTACGTAATATTTTTATGGGAATACTAAGTTCTTTTCACAATGTTTCAGTGTACAATTTTGAATTTAAAATACAAAAATATTTATTAGATTTGTTTAATGCGTATGAATATTTATATGTATATAATATGAATAAATGGTGTTATTGTTGCAGCCTGATACGGAGAAATTAAATGCAATTATAACAAAAACTGCATTGTTCATCAGTCGCCAGGGTGGACAAATGGAAATCCTTATAAAAGCTAAACAGGCCAACAACCCACAATTTTCATTTTTGTCGATCGATGGTGCACTTTATCCCTATTATAGGCACGTCCTTGAGGCAATCAAATCCGGAAAATATAACCCAGAAAAAGAGCCCGGCAAGGAAGAAAGCGGTACGCATACATCACTTATTAAGCATGTTAGTAATTATGAAATTGTACGTTAAAAAACTCATACTTTATTGAGAAGACGAGATTTTACCAATAAATCATAAAGCGAAAATCTGGATATGATAACGGTCATCTACTTTGATTCTGCTTAATTTTGTACAACAGTAAGTACCGCAATTATGCATTTAGTACATCGTGATGATTGACGTTCGTTTGTTTATTTCTTGCTGTTTAATTTAAGATAATGGTCTGATTATGTTTTGTTTTTATTGATAGACCAAGAAGAAGAATCGGACGAGGATGATCAGCCATACCTCCATCCAAGTTTGGCGCCTTCTTTTACTAAAGTGGAAGCGGTACGTTTATAATTTTTTTTAATAAATTGTCTTTATAAATAAATGTTTACTATGTATATATATAAATGTATAAATTTGCAGGCACCCAGTATACCAAGTATACGATACAAACCATCAGCAGATTGTGCGTATTCTATGCTGGTTAATAAAATTACTGGTAAACCACCACCATCGAAAACACCCCAACAACAAACGGAGATTCCTTCGCAGCAACTTCCAGTTCATAATTATTATCAACAAGCTCAATTACAGGTATTACATAGTTGAAACAACTCCACATACGTACATTATATTCTACAAAATAATCATTGTTCATTAAAAGGATATATTTATCATAAAAACAAAACTCGTTAGTATTTCTTTGGGTTAATAACATATTCTTTTTCAATAAATAAAAATTAATATTTTTAGGTTGGTAGTTTGAGTTTTAAAAGCATTTATTTCCTTGTTAAGTAATAAACTATTATATTAGCACAATGAAACACTTTATTTTTATATTGATTACAAGAGAATATATTCAATAGTATGATTACAAGTGAATAAATTTTACGACTGTGTACACGAACAATCGTAAATTGTGCACGATATTTCTTCTAACATTCAAGTAAAGCAACGTTTTACATGTAGATTCAAATATGTAAATATATATACACAATATATGGATGTGTTAAATGCCACTTTACTTGCATGTATTGGGAAAAAACAATTTAAACTTCAAATGCTGGTGATTTAATTGAAATTTCAATGAAGTTTTTAAATCTATTTTTTCTTATAGATTTATATTTAAAAAAAAAATAATATCAAAATTTGTTTCAGCAAACATATGCTGCTGCCTACTCATTGCCCCAACAGTATTCTCACGGACCTGTAATTTATAACACCAATGGACATATTCAAACTTCCGAAGTATCTCATCCATCGGAATCTGTAGCTGTTCCACCATCTGCAGATATTCCTCCAAGCCATGTTCACACGAAAGAAACTCCACCTTCTCTTGTTCCTTATGGACCTACTCCTCCAAAACCTCTTAACAGGCCATCATTCATAGTTCCACCTGCTGATGTACAAATAATTATAGAAAAAATGGCAAGCTATGTTGCTAAAAATGGCCGAGATTTTGAAACTATTGTTAAAAATAAAGGAGATCCTCGTTTTAATTTTCTTGAATTATCTCATCAATATCATGGGTATTATGCTCATAAACTTACGATATATGAAGGTGCCATTAATCCTAGAGTTCTTACGGAGGAAGAATTGCTACAAAAGCAAGAATTACAGGAGGAAAAGCAAAAGAAATTGGAGGAATTGCAAAGAAAGCAGCAAAGAATGGAAGAAGTTCAGAAAAGAGTCAAAATGATTCAAGCTAAAAAGAAAGGAGATGTGAAAACAAAGCAAAGCATAACAACCGTATCATTTTCAATCAAAAAGCCAAAAGAAGGTGAAACGAATGTAATTGAGAAGCGTAGTGCTTTACCTTTGGAAGAGAGTGATGAAGAAGGAGAAGAAGAAAAACGAGAAAGTGTACAAGTGAAACCTAATTCACCACATGAAGAGAAAAAGGTAATAAAACATGTTCACATATGCAGCACATTTCTTTTGCATTATAAACTAAAAAAGTTAATTATAAATTTTGATTATTTTATGAATTATTGCAATTTTTGACATACTAAAGTTCTTCTTTTCATTGCTTTCTCTGTAGGAAAGTGAACCAGAAGATACCTTTAAGGAGAGTGATGTAGAGAAAAAAGGTAGCGATGATTTAGAATTAGTTGATTTAACAGATGACATTTTGGAAAATATTCAAAAAGAAACCAGGGATAATCATGCAGAAGATAAATTGAAAGATGGCTTAACATCCAAAGACAAAGGTACGTCTAGAGAACGACAACTACAACTTGAAAGAAAACGAAAGGCAGCAGCATTTCTGAGTCAAATTCAAAGCTCTTCACCAATGGCATTAAAGAATATAAATGCGAGTTCAAATTCAAAGAGAGACGATGATGAAGTATCTTCAGTGCCGTCGCCAACTGTGCAAGCGGACATCATGGAAATAGAAGAATCAAGTTCACATAGTAGTTCGTTAATGAACAGATTAAAAAGTGCTGATTTGGAAAGTAAAAGACCAAGGTACAGATCTCGAAGTCGCAGCGGAAGTTACAGCTATTCAGACAGACAGAGAATATCTAAGAAACACAAGAAAAAGAAGAGTTCGCATAAAAGGTAACAATAATTAATAAACTTTTGAGTTAGCAAAATTTTAAATGTTAATTTTCTTTACGCTATTTGAAATACAAGGCTAGTTAAAAGTTCCTATAATTAACTTTTTAAATTAATGTGAATTTTGAATTAGAATACCCAATTACAAATATATGCAAATGAAAAGAATCAATAACAAAAAGCAAATATTAAATGTATTATTTTATATTTTAATGTATTTTTTTCCAGTTACTATGATAGTCCGAGTAGTTCCCGATCGCATAAATCTAAGAAAAGCAAGAAGTCAGTTAGACATCGATCACGAAGTCCATCTCGAAGGCATTCTAGCTCCCGACATTCACGAAAAGATAGTAGCTCAAGTAAATCGATGTCTACATCTCCGTAAATTGAAGTCCATGTACCATACATAATATTAAGAAGACTGGTTTCATTTAACAAGTCATGTGTATAATTGTAAATACATAAAAAGTATGACAGAGTTTCATATTTTTTTGAGAAAATAAAAATAAAGATGAATTAAAGCATTTATTGTTCTACTGATTATTGCTTATATTCTGTCCGACATTTTTTATGTATTAATTGTAATTTATACTTCTAAAATAATTTATTTAATGACCAAATATTTATGTAATATACTGGACGAAATACATTTAGTAGTTATATTATATTTAAATAGAATTTTTGTTTATCTTCAAGGAGATCAAAAAATAATAAACATTAAAACTTTGTAGTGGTTTTTGCAGTCGTAAAAACAGTTGCGAAAATCTTATGACGTATTGAAAATTTAATAATATGGATCTTTTTAAATGATTTAATTTATGTTTACATTTCTCTACGCTTCTCTAAATTATAATTTCCAATTACGTACAGCTTTTCATTTACTTTAAAACAAGTTTTCCATTTCACTGATAATGAATAAAAAAATATAATAAACGCTTAGTCATTTTATTTATTTTTATTAAATCTTTTCTAATTAAAAATTATGAACATTAATTAATGTCGGTATGCTCGTTATTTTCAATATAATTAGTAATAACTAAGTAATTGTTAGGTAACAATATTAATTAATAATAAATCTTAATATTGTTTTATGTTTTAAGTTGCTTTGTTAATATTATTTTTGGTGTTAAATTAATGCATAATATCTGAAGAGGTCTAATACTGTCACCGAAATCTTATGACTAATCGATAAATCATTTACGAACAGTGTTTGCTAAAAATTATTTATAATAAGAATTCTAATTTTATTTATTGCTTAATATTTAATTTTTAATTTATTATATAAATTCATTTATATGCGACATAATTTTGTAATAAATATATTTATTATAGTATCATTTATTTAACTGATATAAATTCACAATTAATGTAGAATGAAAGAAATTATGCAATTAAGGTTATCAATCTTGCGTGTGCTTGCTTAATCTAATCTGTGTAAATAATTGCTTCTTTTATTAACAAGTGTAGTATTTTCATTAGAAAAGATACTTGTGTATTATTTTATTGCACAAATTCATTTTACTGAAAATGATCTGAAATTTTCAGTTAAACTGGAGATGTGCAAAAATAATTTATATGTATTGGTAAAATGAAATATATGACTTTATATATATACATATTTATGATGTATATATGTGTATGTATATATATTATTCTAATGGCAGTTTTGAGACCAAATCGCCATTTTATTGACTTGTTTACTGGCAGTTTTGAGGACATTTGGTAGTTTTGAGGACTGTCCCCAAAGTCACATTGTGAAACAATGGCAG
>JABFPN010001300.1:0-30740 GCA_022817305.1 Leptoteleia sp. ZL-2020 | reverse complement strand
GAATTCATATATTACGAATTACCAAGATCTTGGTAATTAATAATAAAAAATTCGTAATATATGAAATAATATTAGTATTTATTTAAAAGAAAGATAATATATCACAACTTTACGAAAACACTTAGTAGAATATACTCATATATTTCTCTCAGTGTACTGGAGCCCAACAGTTAATCAAATTTATATATATATTTTTAATAAATTTCATTTAAATTTACACTGATCAAATTACATTCAATCTCAATAAACACCAATAAGGTTTTTAATGGGATTTAATGGCTCCTTTTAGCCAGGGGTAATATTCTCGAAAATGGAGAAAAACTTTCAAATTTTTTACAACTCTTTTTTTCCAAGATGGTCATTAAAGGACACCGAACGAGGCCCATAAATTTGACATAAAATTTGCACAGTTAATTAAAATCATGGTTCTGAAACGAGCCGGCTGATGGAGGAAATTTAACTAACGGAACACCCGAATGCTAATAAAATTTCCTACATTCGAAATGTAACCCTACGCGAATGGTATTTACAATTTGTTTAAACCTTGGGTTTGCATAATTGCGTTTTCAATTTAACATCATAGATACGAAGGGTAAACAGTTTCACTGACAAGCAATTAACGATGCCAATGTGAAGCTGTTTTCGCACGACCGACGAAAAAAAAAAAAAAAAAAACATAATAATAATAAAGTTTAACGAGTGCTCGGCGATGGTTTGAGGATCGCCGGTGAAATTTCTACGCGGATGATTGTAAAAATGCTGAATTTTCGTTAGAAAAATACACAAACGAAAGGTATGCGCGCACTGGCAACAAAATAAATATTTGAAAGGAACATTCAGACTCGGATTACGCAAGTTTATTCCCATCGTCGAGTGCGATTTCGCGGTATTAATGCAAAATGAACAATGATTTATACAGCGCGAAGCCGCGGAAATACCGTCAAATGTCATTCATCGCGTTGAAAAGCCGCGCTCCCGGATAAAGCAAATAATGGCAATAAGAGTGCGATGATAAAACGGGGGAATCCGCGAAAGGGACGTGTCATTGATTACTGATGAGTGTTGCGACGCGATAAGTGGCGCCCTCCCTCGGCATATAATATAAACTTTAATGCGATATAATAATAATGACAACAACCGGCGCAATAATAGCCGGGTTTCTATGCGAGAGGTGCCCGTCGCACGGTTAATTTGGCGTTTCCTCTGCGTCGGCCTGCAATGAGCGCCCGGCCTATTCAATCCCCCCCCACACTTCTTTTTTTTTTTGCGTACATCACTCTCTTTGTCGCATTTTCATCCCGGAGAACCGCTCCCACGCGATCCTCCTTCTTCACCTTCTTCTTTTATGCGTGCGCACTTGAAAAAAAAAATGAAAAAGATGTTATATCGTTAAAATATATCAGTCGTATGCTTTCGCTGTTATGGGCCCGGTACTGGGGGGAAAATAAAGAAAAAAAAGTTTAAATTTCAAAATTATAACGATTTAATAAAAAATAAACTTTGAATTTAAATTTTTTTCAGTCTTGAGATTTATTACTTGAGAGTTTGTCAATTAAAATTGAACATTTACAACTTTTTTTTTCTTTCTATAATTCGTTTCTGCTGTTAACAATAACAAAATGTGATATTTTCCTCGTCAAAATATTTCATTCCATTTTATAACCGAAGAAACTGAATTGCAATTTCAGCTTTAATTAATCTTTTTTTGTAAAACAATCGCGTCAGTTCGACTACGCATCTCTTTACACTATAATTAACCCAATTTCATCGGGTTCTTTTCATTTCAAAAAAAAAAGAAAAAAAAAAAAGATGCCGAAGAAGTTTGCGAAATTATGCGAAAAGTCGAACATTCCTCTAATGTTTCCTTCCTTCTGTTTCTTCCCTAAAACACTTGATATCGGACGAGGAATCCAAAAGAAAGAATTAAAGAAAGACTAGTTATCTGCCAAGCCGCGTTACTGAATCTCATTATTCTACTTTCAACTTACCATCAAAATCACCCTTCCTCTTTATCCGAAAACGAAGAGGACATTGATGGAAATGATAAAGGATAGAAAGAGAGAAGAATAAAAGATTGTTACCCTGCTAAAATGTCAATTATTTATGTCAACAGGTTATGGACCTGCCATTTATATTGCTTCATTTTTTACTGAAAAGTTGGCAGTCTAATATCAAAGAATATTCCAACATATTCCACATTAGAATATTATATTAAAAAATAAAATAATAAAATAAAAAAAATATCAGGAATATAGTAGGTATATATCTGAAGTTGGAATATTAGAATATTTTTTTGATAAATTCAGACTTTGTTTAAAATTTGCAAAATATATTCTGCTTTATGGGAATATTCAGTAACAAGATGCAACTATTTATATATATGTATCTATATATCTATATATAAAAATTATCTCAATGCACATAAAAATAATATTAAGAATAATACGAGATAAATAGTTTAGCGGTCATAAAAAATGACTTTCAAACGAAAAAAAAAAGTGGATGTGTCATTGGAAATCTTATCGCTGAATAGCGCGGGTTGTTTCGTCTAAAGTTTCCGAACGAGACATAAAACACGGGTGAATCATACGAGGAAGTTGATGTAAGCGTTAGAATATGGAGATCTAACAGGCAGAGCAATTCAGAGGCAAATGAACCAATGGAGCATCGGGCCGCGAGAGAGCCATTCGATGGCAGCTGTTCCACATTTGAAGGATGGATTCTTTGGGCTTTGTTGCCGCGACAAAAGATCCTCATTCATAAAAGAACGAGCCTACTCGGAGACTTTTTCTGTTCGCGCAAGCCAAGTATCAGCAACGCTCAAGGCTTTCGCGCCGAGAAGAAGTACACTTTTTTTTTTCTTTTTCGCCGATCCTCCTTCACTTTCTCATAATAATCGCCCTTTAATTTAATGCTCCGTTGAATTATCGTTCAATTTGCGGGCAATTTGTTAATAATTAATATATGTTTCGAAAAATTTTGAAATAAATTCTAAAAAAAAAGGTGGCATATATTTATAATTAACTACGTAATTTATAATAAAATAATTGGTAAAATCTATATGTTTTACTAGAATTTTGTTTTTTCGTTTGAAAACTTAGCATTCATATTTGGCGCGGAGTCGCGCGCATTCAAGCGCTACATCGACAACTTCACACCGCACGTTTTTTTTTCATCAAAGGTTGAAATGTTCCTTTGTAAAACAAAATTAATCTTAATTATAGTTCATATTAAATTCAGATTAATTTAAAAATAAGTTAATAAATATGTTTTACAAACAAATTAATCATAAAATGTCCAGGAAATATCCAAGTTGTGTCACATAAATGTCTGAATCGAGCTTTGGATTGGTCAAAGCATTAATAATATTAAGTAACGTATTAAGCGAGAAACCTGTAAATAATACATTACGACTATCGAAGTTATCGATTAATCGAGCGATTGAATCGAATTGAAATTGAAATGATATAATTCACCAATGAATCATTCATCATCGGAACAAATGAAATCGGCCGCAAAATCGAGTTTCCCGTCGGCTAATTACTCAAAATATCACGCCGATCCGAAATAATATCCGAAAAAGCGGACAATGGCCGCGCGGGCACAGTGCGCCTCGATTTCTCGACAGGCCGCGCGCGTGCATTGTTTCGGAAATAATTTGGCCGGGCCAAGCCGTTCCCTCCCCCCCCTGCCCCCTCCCCCGATACACACAAAACCGCGCGCGAAAAACAAATGAAATGCCGCCGCTCGCGTCGAAACTCAATCCCGAATTGCGTGCTTTGTCGGACTTCATTACCGATAAATCGTGCATTAACACGCCGAGAGGAGCGCTGAAAAGGAATTTTTGTAGGTCGCGCCTTCATTCACGCGATTTCACTTCCATTATTTTTCCGCCATTATCGAGCCAATGGTCTCGATTGTGCCTTCGAGGGCCCTGCCCGAAAAAGCCACCGAATTTTCGATTCAAAATTCCGCCACGGCGGTTATTATTATTTCGGCATCGAGTTTTGTAAGAATTTGCCCCGGGTAATTGCGCGACTCCGCTTCGAGTGGATTTTAGTTGTGTAATTTTTTATGAAATCGCTCGTCGACAACTTTAAATTGGAGGATCAATTCGTTGACTTTAAATTGTTGAAATTTGACGTGTATTCTTGTATTGGGAAAAATTCCTTGAGTTACTTTAATATAAAAATTTGTCCGGGTTTCAAATTGAAAGTAGCGTTACCTTAATTGCAATGTTTATTAAATAGATTCTACAATTTTATAGGCGATAAAAGAGGGGATAAATTTGTTATTTATTAAAAGTTGACTCAAACGATTTAAATTTTGACTTTGCTGGTAGAAAATGGTTAAAATTCTAAATTTATTGTATAAATGTTAGTTTTATCAACGGTTACCCATCCAGATTTTAACCCTTCCCACTTTTGCTGGACCTAATAATCTGGGTACCCAATTTGTATGCACTGGTCCGTGATCGATGATAAATAAACTGTTATACACTGACAAAAATATTTATACAGGATAAATACGAATTAGATGAACATTAAATAAATAATTAATTTTTTGTATTTATTAATTAATTTTATAAGTAGTATTAAATTGAATGTGTTGATCAATGATAATAATAATAACAAATTTTTTCACAATAAAATTTATATGTTTCAACAAAGTGAATATTTATATTAAATTCAATTTAAAAAAAATACTTCACTAGGCCAAATAATAATTCTGAATAAAATCTACCTAGCAATTTTCATATGTGATTACATATAATTTTTTTATTTGGACGTCAGTTTAGCATCCTGCCTGAGAGTCATCCGATGAATATGCTACGCATTCAAAATATATAAACAGGCGTGTGTGCCAGCGAGACTATGAACGCTCGTTGACCCTCCGACCCTTTCGTTAGTTTCGTACGCTTGGCTTTTCGCGTCTTGAGTTATAAAGTTAAATTTTACATTTCTCTTTTTTTTCTTAACTTCTTTTAGCTTCTTTATGGAAAATTAGCGAAAAAGCATGTAGCACATATAATGATTATCCGTCAAATTAATTTATAAAATATATAATTATTTGTGTTTATTGGAAGTATTTTTTGATTTAATTAAAAACAATTGTATGAAATTATATCATTAAATTTCAGTTATACTAAAACAATCAATACGAATAATAATATATTGAATACGGTCTATTATTTTTATAATATTGATTTTAAGCTTTCATCATTTATTAATAATTTATTATATCAAATAAAAAAGTATTATTAAACTAATAGTAATAATAATAATAATAGAAATGACATTAAGCTTTAATTAAATGTTGACGATTTTATTTTGAATCATTTGTTCGTTACTTTAATTTCAATTTTAATACTTTTTTTGTAAAATTAATATAGAAAATTAATGCTTCATATTACCTTTCATTTGATATTGATAATAATAGTTTATAATAAAAGTTATTCAAAATTATTCTTTACTCCTTCATCCATAACATTTGTCTTAGTTTATATATTTTGTTTTAATCTTGAAAGGAAATACTTTACTTGTGAAAAAAGAGAAAAAAAACAGTTAATCAATAAAAAGGAAACGAAATAAGAAAATTCAAGAGAACTTGAATTGCACTTTCGTAATTAAAATGTTTTATAATACCGACGAAGGAATATTGTTAAACAAATTTTTCTATTTCAGAAATAAATATTTGGGCATGTTTAACTTTTAAACTATATATATAAAGCATATATTTAAAGTTTTATCATGCATGAATTTAATCCGAATTGAAACATTGCAAACAGCTCTATTCATCTCCTCATTTTTATTCCTCTTGTTTGTTACAGATAACAAATACTCCCATTCCAGGATATCGACGAGTTATTCGTAAGTAAAAAAAGAGAAACATTTTTTTTCCTTCGAAATCGTCTTTTGATTTAAACAAATGTCTTAAACAAAGTTTCGTAGTGTCTGGCAGATTGTTGGGGTGATTTTGTGAAGCGAGTTTACCGGTCGATGCAAAATTAAGCAACTTATTTCTATTCAGTACAAACTCGGGGAGGTTTCATAACGCAACTTTATAAAATCTTCCCAATAAAAGTTAAACGTACATGAACTTCACTTATGCAGTCCAGTCAGATACGCTGACATTGTTTCAGATTAATAATTTTAAGTTAAAAATCATTCAAATTAACCCTATCTCATAAATCTGTCACGTTTTAGAAACTATTTATACTATTGCATATTTATTTTAATCCATTTATAGTAATTATTATTAGTTATTAAATAGTATAATAATAACGATTTGTATTTTCTCGTTGTTAAGTTATTATTGACATAATAATAATGAGTTATTAATAATAAAATAAGTTCTATTATATAATTTTTCTCGGTAAGGGGCGTGGTCCAAAAGATGCCAGTCACTGATAGTTCTTAAGTAAATCCCCCACCACTAAGCAGCGGCGTGGAGTGGTGGTAAAGTGGCATGACTGGTGACTACAAGGTAACGAGTTCCATACCCCTCGCCGGCATTTTTTCTCAAATATTACTTCAAAATACCATACCACCATATAAATGCTCACATACCCCCAATCATTACAAAACTTAATAACCAAACTACTATTAAATTTCTCTCGGTATAATAAAATCATAATTAAATCAAATCGATCGACGAGAAATTGGGAGGAAAAGGCAAATTCGCGTGAATCTTGTACTTTTATCTTAAAAGGGGAGGGGGCACATTTCCATCGTTAAGTTCAGGGAGGAGGGGTGGAGATTTGCCCGGTGGAAAATACTCGTTTAAAATGCCGATCGCAAAATTCATTGATCCGCGGATTATCCCCGTTGCATAATCTCGCAGCTTTACGCGCTCATAGTCGTCGCGCTTGCGAAGCTCGGGGAGACTTTCGGATCGCAGTTGTTCATCGTCGATTAGGCACACAGTGGCTCCGCAGCAGTATCGGGTAACGCCGCGTTGACCGCACGAAAGCTGCGACCGCGTCGTCGGCTGTGCAAACAGCGTCGCCCGGATTCCGGCACGTACCGCCGCGGAATGTTTTCCGCGGATGCTGATATCCGGCGCCCCGTTATCTCGTCGCGCAGATTGTGCGAAAAATAAGGACGATTTGTCGCGTCGGGCAAAATGATTCGCAAGCAAGCGAGCGGATAACGCGCGGAGGAGATTTCACCGTGACGAGCGCGCTGTAAAAACTGACGGTTCATAATAAAGCCCTTTCCCTACAGCTTACCAAAAAATTTTCTTTCACTTTTACAAAATTTTTAATTCTTTTTTTGTTCGTTTTATTATTTTCAGTTCAATTGAATATTTTTATTTTTTTCAATCGAATAACTCGCAATGTTTAAAATAAAGTAATCCTTTTTAAATTGATTTTGAAACCGTTAACAATTTTTGCCTTTTTTGTTGAATTTGCGAAATATGGGTAAAAAAACTGTCAAAGATCGATTTTACGGGGTTTGCATTAGTTGGGGTCGTATTTTGTACCGCTATTTCTCTCGAAATGTGCTTAAATTGAACTTAAAAATGTCACGCTTTAAAGTTGAATAGGCGACGTTTGAAGTGTTTTGTGTTTTATTTGGCGACACATGAAAAAGCGGCAATTTTTGCAGTGCGTTGGAATGTTGCGACGCCGCGTTATAATTGGTCTATTGATCGTGCAGTTGGGAAGTGGAGTATCCGTTGCACGTCGTGCATCTCTCGGAATTATATCTTGTCAGTTATAGAGCCACTTGGAACGTCTAGTAGTGGATCATTGTTCGAAGGTAATTTCCATCCGCGTCCACGTTAAATGACGATCGGCGTTTAGTTTGCCCGGCACTTTCATTACAGCGACGAATCGGCTGCCATTTATTAATCGCGAATTCGTCAAAAGTTGGTACCAATCCAATTTCATCGTTTTTTATTTAAAACAAACATTGCAATCCGATTATTATTACCACAAATATATCATTATTTAATCACTTTCTTCAAAATGTCAAATTTAAATATAATTATTAAATAGCTGCAATGTTGTATTAAAATAAAAAAAAGGTACTTTTATCAAAGTAGCTAATAAAAGAGACCTTTTTTTTATTATTGTCATTTATTCAAGTCAATTTAAATTAAAACTTTAGAATTTCAACATTTAATTGCAGCATATTAAACAAACAACCATTACTTTTTCACTTTTACAACCACTTTTTAAACGAGACAGAAATAGAATTTATTTCAAACGACGTATATTATAAATGTTTTGTGATTATGAAAAATGTACATTGAGAAATATAATGCAGAGAATTTCAATGTTTTTAATATTAAAATATTAAAGTTTAATAGATGAATTTATTCTAAAGAAAATAATAATAAGCAATCTATTGATAATTTAAAGTAAGTACAATTATTCTTTTCGATTATCCCATCAGAGTTTTAATAAATTTTACCGAACTATCGCAGGAATATTAACGAGACAGGAAACTTGCCCTACAAATGCCATAAAGCATGGTAATAATTGCTGTTGCAGTCATTATTAATCACCACCGGTCGTTGCGTTGTTAAATAAGCTTGCAACACTAGTCGCTAGATGGCGTTCTACCCGCAATAGGTCTGACGTTCGAAAGGAATAAATAAAGAGCCTTCTTCACGGAATATTTCGCGTTTATTCTTACATCCATCGAAAAAAGAAAAAATTTGATATCCAATTCCGATAATTTTTTGTAGCTCAACGTGAACTCAGTATCAGCATTATCATAAAGTATAATATTTGTTTACGAAAGCCATTTTCCCAAAGTATAGCGTTTCAAATTCACTCGCGCGGGTAACGCGATCCACAGGATATCCAAAATTTGGCTAAAAATAAATTTTTCCACGCCGTTTCAACATCTTTGTCCAGCAAAAAATGTGCTCTTTAGGCTCGAAACAATGATGGCGACCTTTCGTACGATACGTCAAAACTGGAGACAACCGTGTCCCGCGCGCCGGGGGAGGGAAATTTTCATTTGGAATTATTTTTAGAGCTTCACGAATAATTTGTCAAGATAACGGGCAAGTCAAAGCGTGAGAAAGAGAAGGAGCCGTCGACGAGGGTTGTTCATTATCGTTTTTCGGCGTTACAAATGTCTGGTATGCGGCCGTTCCCATAAACTGTTGTTAACCACGTGGCGCTGCGCCGCTAATGTGGCGTCTGTGCCGCGCTGCGCCCAAAAACCGTCGGCCGCTCGGAGCCACGCCGAAGCCACGATGACCCCGAGCGCGCACTGTCAATTAAAATACCACCATATGCCACTTAGGCCAAACTGTATTTCGACCATAAAGCGATAACCATAAAACGTGCGCGCGCGCACCCGCAGCCGCGTTTTATACGTCCATTTGTAATGCAAATAGCTATCGAAATTACGAAATTAATTTTTCTCGTTCCTATTCAGGGCGTCGTTTAATTTTCGGGCCTATTTTCACTTCCCCTCCCCTCCCAATTCACGTCCTTACGGTCAATTTTTATTCATCGTGCATTTGTTTATAAAGTGTTCAGGAAATATTTTACAAGAATATTCCTACCTTAGATTTTGTCTAGTAAGCAACCTTTATGGAAACAAAACTTGTTAAAAATCTTAAAATTCCAAGATTTCCAGAAAAATCCTAAGATTTCTATTCAATAAAAGAACTTAAAAATATAAGACAATATCGTAATTTTTAAAATCTTAAATTCTAAATATATCTTATAAATATACAAATTCTGCACTTTGAAAAATGTTTAATAGCAAACGTGACCCTGTTATATTTTTGAAATTAATTTAACCTACATATGCGTACATCTGATATTAAAAACAAAAAGAATTATTGCCAGCACAATATTCTCTAAAATCAACTGACACGTTGATTGAACACAAAAGAAGATTTAATATTACATTACAAACTGAAATAGCGACATTTTGCACTGTAATCTTGCGGCCGCGCAGTTTTTTTTTTTTTTTTTTTTGCACTGCGCCGTTGTGACGAGAAAAGCCTTATAATTTGATCGAAGGATCGCAATTAATGCTTTCGTATACAATTCGCGATATTTAATGAAACTTTAAAAAGCGTTAACGAACGAATTCATAAATCAAAGTTTCAAACAACCAATGCCATTTTAATTGTACTGAATTCTCTAATTAATTAAAATAATTACTTAATAAAATTGATTAAGGAGTGTGCCTGGACTGTACACAAAGACAAATTGAAGAAGTCCAATTTCACCGTTTTGAATAATTAAGTAATTTAAAAATGAACTGCCTGCACTCTATAATGAATTTAAATTTCCCTCCTTAGCGTTATAATTGTGCGGATAATTAAATCAAAATTAAATTAAAATTTTCGACAGAAGTGTCATAAACGCAAATTAAATGGTAGTTTTATGTAATATTTAAATAAGAATAGTAATAACAGAACCAAATTGATTATTTTCAATTGTCAAAAGTTTTTGTACGTTAACAAAAAAAGTTGAATGAAAATTTAACGTTCTATTTATATACAAATTTTATTTTGTTTTCATTTTAGTTACACTTAATATTTAGTTTAAAAAAGATAATGAAAATGTTTTTGAAATTCAGTACAATAAACATGTTTGTTTATCTTATCTTATCAGCGATCTTATCTCTTCTTAGAAATCGCCAAACATAATGCCGTTACGATTAAATTTTCGACAGTTTTTCAACGATTTTTAATCATTTTTGTCCAGATTGCTTTCGGGAAGTTTATATAGAGTTTTAACTGTGTGGACAATTATAATATAAAGATTCACAAACGACATACATATAGTTAGTTTGGTCCTGTCCGTTATTTCAGTGTTATCGCCAACGTTAACCCAAAATTACTTTAGCTTATCTATTTTATTGGAATACCTCGAACTGTGTTATACAAACTTTATACATACAACCGACCTCTAACGTAACAAACTGTTATTTTAACACAGTTTACTTTTATTTGCTTAATTCGTCCCTTGGGAGAAATTTATTAGTAGTCGTTACTATATTTTATAATAACCCAGGAACAATTGTGCAATTGTAATAATCCTTGTAATAAAATATAGTATTTTAATAAGTATTAGGAAAAAAGTGACAAAGGAATAGAACTCATTGCCTTGCAAGTTAATAGTTTGGAAAAATAATGATATTCGACAAAGGTAGTGATAATCTGAGAAAAAAGTATAAAAAATACTAGACTTTACACTAAATGCCGGATATACTTGTTTAATGTAAAAAATTATCGTGCAAATTTAGTAAAATGTACTTAAAACCTAGTATAAGATGCTAAATATTGAATAATACGAATAATAATAATAATATTACCAATATATTTTACTAGACCTGAGTAGTAATTCTTAAAATAAGACAAGTATACATCCAGCGTTTACTAGAAAGTCTAATATTTTTCACAATTCTCTTTTCTCAGCGTAGGGGCGTGACTTAAAAGATTCCTGACACTGATAGTTGTTGAGTAAATCCCCCACCACTAAACTGCCGCGTGGAGCAGTGGTAAAGGGCGCGACTGGTGACTCCAAGGTAACGAGTTCCATTCCTCGATAAGGACAATTTTTTTCAAATACTTTTTAAAATGTTTTTGTCCCATTATAAACAAATATTACAAATCCACGCATATCCCCAAATTATTTGACAAACTACAGTATCAATTATAAATAACTTTCTCCCCAGTGTGTTAGTAACAAGCCTGCGGTACTCGCAATAAATTTAGCATTTACAATTTTCGTCCATTCGAACGAAATAAGAACGGGTCGGGCGGGGGGAGGAATTATTGTCGGAAAATTGTTCACGCGCCGCGCTCATAAGTACGAACTAATTCGCTAAAATGAAAACTCCTTCCTCGGCACACCTGACGTATATAAATAATATTATTTAGCGTCCAATTGGATGACTTGACGCGTACAAATTATGAGAGCAAAGGCATTTTAGCGCTTATCTATGGAAGCGTATTCATTAGTAAATGAGCCCCAATGAGCCCCTTTCGCAATGGCGCGCGAGGTCTCAGGTGCTACCGATCCTATGAATTAGAGAACGAAAACGCAACCAAGCAACTCACTCCGGCTCACACTATATCGTAACGTTTGCACAGCATCTAACCCCATACCTTTCATAACGCCCAACATAATGTGCAGGTTAATTTCGAATAACCCCCAAGCAATTCATTCCTTCGCATTGATATTACTTATCCGCCGTACGTGAATTACGAGTTGAAGTGTATACGCACGCCATTCGCTACGATATAAATCGTTAAGATTTTCCGTATTGTGGAGTTTAACAATTTTCCGTGAGTCGCGTTTAATTCGACGACGCCAATTGTTGACTGCGCGCGGGAGGTAATGCTAACGGATTTTGTCGGTTCGTCAATTTGAGATTTGGAATATAAGTGTCCCCCGGCAGCCAGCGTAATTCGTAAAATTAATACACCCGAGTCAACATAAATTAGTCGGGCAATTTCGTGGGAGACTTTTAATAGCATGAAAATGGAAATTTTATCATTGCGAACGGTTATTCTTTTTAATTATCTTAGAAGGAGTTTATAGATTATTTTATTGAAATAAAAAATTTACATCCTGGTTAAGAATATTAATTTAACATTCTTTATCGAGCTTAAATTGTTAATATGTTATGGAGTATATTTCAAAATAAATTAAAATTTAACTCGAAAGTAATAATGTTTATGAAAATATTATTTATAAAAAAAATTATATCTCATGTAAATTTGTCCAATTAAATTACACTTGACACAAATCTTCTTAAATCCCACAACTATTTTTTTTCACAGTTTACCAATCATTTTGTAATAAAAAGTCAATACGTCAACTTTTTAAAGATGCCAATTATAATTGGCAATTTATTCGCAAAAATACACCGCGCTCGGGGAACTGCGAAAGTCCACTTGTTGAATTAGAAATGGAGCGACGCAAAGTTTTTTCGAAAAAAAGGGGACGGAAGGGGGGGGGAAGGAGTAGGAAAACGTAAATGCAGTTTCGGAAATGCCATAATTATCATCAGCATCCCTTAATGACGACTCCAGGGTCTCGTCATTTTCCTTTTTTTTTCGCGTGCTCACAAAATTAAACTGAACAAGCACTAGACAGAGTGATACATAAAAGACGGGGTCGAGCGATGTAAAAAAAAAAAGAAAAAAGGAGAAAAAGAGACGAAAAAAAAAATGTTTTCACGACGAGGGTTTTGGAGACCGCGCAAGGTTCAAACCAGAAGAGAGGCTGAGCCGAGTTCCGAATGACTGACTGGCGAAAGATTTACGCGAAAGTAAAAATTTCTTGTTAGTACTTTAATTCGCGCAATTGATACGTTACGGCACCATTTTCAAGTGGCTGTCGCTACTCTCAAAATGTATTACCTCATCTTATCATCCTCTTAAAGCTTAATGCAATCCGACAAGCCGACTCGTGTTGCTGCAACGAAATATTTACGTTGAAATTACTTTGCAAAGAATTTAGACATCGCTCGGCGCTTGTCTTAATATGCAAAGTAATTGCGATCCAAACTTTTTCCCTTCTTCTTCGTTCGTTTTTTTTTTTTTTTGCGTTGCAAGTGTTTTCGACTTTATGCCAAAATCCCGAACAAAGGACCGAAATAATTGTCCAGCGCGAAATTTTGTGTTTTATAAAATATACAGTGAGAAAAAGTATAATTACAATCATTAATCATTACAATAAATTATAAATTACAACCATTTATACCAGTTTAAGGGTGTATTGAAAAAGTAATTATTTTTCCTATAAATGATTCCTATAAATTTAAAATTGTAGCTTTTTATTTAAAAATAATTAAAATTGATCTTTCAACTGTTATTTCAACTATTTTTTTTTGTAAAAATTTTAACACTTTGAATATATACCTAAATTAATATTAAACGTTTTAAATATTACCATTACTTTTTTCTCGGTGTAAAAATATCAATTACAAATTGCAGGTAACTGAAATAAAAATTAGTTTGCAAGTAAAAAAAAAAACCAATTGGGGGGGAAAAAAGAAGTGCAAAATAATTGAATAAATTATCCACGGACTCGCAATAAATAATGCACCGCGCGGGAGGAGCGCTGAGCCGAAAAAAGAAAGCGGCGACTCCAAAACTGGTCCATTATTTTCGCGCAAATGTAATTTGAGTCGCGACGAAATGAGAGTTCCGAATAAGAAAGCCTAAAGGGTGGCGAAGTAAGGAAAATGGGGAATTAACGGTGAAAGCTTCAACAGCAACAAAAAGTCTTCTTGACACCTTTTAAGCGCAGAAGCGATCATCCACCCCACCCCCCACCCCTCCCCTCCTCCCCAGTCAGCCTTTCGACTCGAAAATGCACCCGTTACGCCGGGCTCTTTACTCGATTCAGCACGATAATAGGCAATCAGGGGCGCGAGACGAACTTCGATTCCGTGGGGGAGGGGGGGAGGGAGGTCGTGCAAAATCATCGCGAGAGTAGCGGTTATATCGCGGCGAGTTACACCAAGTAACGCAAATTAAATCAAATAACGCGAAAATGCGCGTCGGTTTCCGCGACTTACCCGCGTGGGAAAATACAACTGGATGGTAGCTGGTGACTAACTGGATATCAGTTGGATGAAGGCTGAATATTAGCTGGATAACCACTGGATTCTGCATGTATGCAGTTTTCTGAAACAGTTAGCAAAAATAGGATAGATATGTGCTGGATAAGTCAGCCAGCTTTCCAATACTCCAGTAGATGGCGCTGGTAACAGATTGCCCGCAAGAGCTTTGTCGCGTGGAATGTATATGGGGGCGCGTTATAATATGCTATACAATTAGAAGATAAAGATGCTTCGATCATATTTTTGGAACCTTAGTATTAAAACAGAATGACACACTCGTAACTGCTGGACCTTCCAGCTTCTTTTCCTTTTTTGCCAGCCATTTCAGAAAGCTGGAAACACTCGGAATCCAACGGTTATCCAGCTTTACATACATACAGCCTTTCTCCAACTTATGTCCAGCCAAATATCCAATCGATCTCCAGCTGAATTTTTCCACGCGACTTCACCTGGGCGCCGTGGCGACCGTCCCCAGAATCCTGCGAGCGCCGCTGATGACGCGCAATTAGTCGGCATCGAAATTTACGGTAATTGCAACGCAATGTTAATGGACGACCGCAAATGACCGCGTACTACTGCGACCATTCCGCCTCGGATATAATATCAATGCCGACGTTATTATGTACGCCGATTTGTAAAGCGGTAAATATTGATGACAAGTGGCGGCGGGATAGGGGCGGCTTCTTTCTCCTCGGCGCTGATTAAACGTGGATTAACATTTAATCGGCGCTGAAATTACGCAATTGATGTGTGATTAAAACTTCCCGAGCAACGGCTGACATCGAAATGCGGATTAAAGCCCTTTCTTTGGTTAATGTCCGATGTTTGCTTTTGGATTTTGCCCGGCGGTAACTATTCAAGCTGTCCCAATAAAGGTATAACAAGAAAAATTACAGAATTGCGCGACAATTTAAATGTTTCTTTGCATTTCGAGCTTTAAGTTCCCCCGCGGAATTTAATCAACTTACACCCGGACTGCGATCAGTGTTATTTCCTTTTTAGTGCCTAATAAAATAGCACTTTTGAATGTCCAACTAAAATCTTTTTACGAACTTTGGATTCAAACATCGCCGGTTACAAAGGATTAATCTTGATAAAAGTTTGCGAGGGGTTATCTCGATGTAAACTGTATTTAATTTATTTTGCATTAAGATAAAGCGCAAACTGAATTTTCATTCTTAAAAAGTAAAGCTCAACGTGAAGTTGCAGTTGTTAGATAGAAATGCGCGCGCATCCGCGCCAAATATACATGTCAAATTAAAAGAATTGCAGATTACAAATGCTTGTTAATTTTTATCATACAGTATAGTAATTTTAGATTTTTAAAGAGAAATATTGACATTAAATAAATGTTAGATGTAATATTAAAAAAAAATGACACATACACTAAGAAAAAAAGTGGGATAAAAATTATTATACTAAATGTAAAAGTGGGGACAAATTACAATTCTTGGCATATTTAGAATACATTTTAAAAGAGATCATCAGTATTGTACAAGTTACTATGATAGAGTATAATAAAAATGTTCATTTTTCTTATAACCTCTTTTAAACTGTATATTAACTAAGACAAGAAGAAGTCATTTGTCCCCATTTTTACATTTAGTATAATAATTTTTATCCCAACTTTTTTCTCAGTGTATACAGTCTAATTATTGAAGTCCAAGTTGTTAATTTATCGGTATAATCTTTTAAAATGTGGGTAATAAATTGCAACAGGGGAACACGCGCAAAGAAATTCTAAAGAATGCACAAACTTAAGATTTTACCGTAATTACAATTGCGGCTGGGAAATTCATTTTTACGATTTAACGAACTAAACGGTTTCAGCAAAAATATAATTCATTTCATTCGACATCTTACTTTCATTAAGATTCAGCTCGAGGGGATGGCAGGTCCAATTAAAAACGCTTAGCATAATTCTCAAATAATTAATGCTCTTATATAATTTTTAAGGGAATTTTTTCATATAGACGTGTAAAAAGAAATTACTTTATAAGAACACATTCTTAGACTTTATATATACCGATAATTTACCCGCACGAAAATGATTAAGAATAGTTAACAGTAAAACCGTGTATTGAATTTGATATAAATTGTTTGTATCGCATTTATATGTTTATATTCTAACCTTAAAAGTAGCAATTTTTATTGAATAACATAAATTTCATTTTTCATAATTCAAACATTTTAATGATACATACGTCTAAGACACTTAAACATTCTTTTTGATTACATTGATTGACCAAATTCACTTAATTACATTGGAAAGAAAGAAATGTGCCCTACGGACATGCGGACTTGGAAATCCTTTTTCGTGCGGAATAAAATTTTTAATTATTATAATTATTATACTTGAAATGCCGTGATCGAGTAATTCATTTTATTTTTACCTAGTATTTATATTTAACATCACATCTGCAACTTCACATCGTACTAAGTTCTTTAATGATTTCTTAATTTATACAGTTAAAAGATTATTAGTTTTTGATTTTGAAAGCGTATTCTTCATTTTTACCAAATTTATATCAAATAATGACAATGTAGGTGAATTTTTTCACCAGATAAGTGAAATATGGTAGCACTCAGGGCTACCAACACATTTTACTTTTACGGTGAATTAAATAGTATACTAGTTAGGTTGGTAGCCCTTCGCTTGTGACCAGAGTACCAACTTAAAACCACTCTTCTTCTCATTAAAAAATAAGCTATTAATTAATTTTATATTCAGGCATCGAGTCAAATAATAATAACCAAAACTTATACAATTCCATTCAAGACTTGTCAACAATAGTCAGCAAAATTAATAACAATGCACGCGGCGCAAATTGCTCAATGAATTATTTACCCATTCAATTCCCGGAGGGGGGAGGGAGTTTTGGAGAAAAACAAAATGTCGTTCGGATGCAAAGTCCGGCGATGCCAATAATTTTCAGCCGCAGCCCCGTTCTTCTCCCCCGTCCTTTTTCTTCCTTTTCCACGGAGAAGAATGCGCCGGAGCATTGTACTCGCAAAATAACGTTAACTCCGGGCAAAAAGGTGCGAAGATGATGCCGGCGCCGGAAGGAAAATGATCTTTTTCTTCCTCGACTTGGCGGCGCTTTGTTTCGCGGCCTTCCACCACTCTCAATACTTTTTCGCATTTATTCTCGCGGGAGACGGGGCAGGGAGGGGGGAACGGCGCCCATTATCGCCGGGTTGATAATTAAAAAAGCAGCCGCGGCATCCCCGGACCCTTATCAGCGGGCCGTTATCGCCGAGCGCCGCGAGCCACTCGGCTCGCAACCACCGGAAACAGTCTGCGAAATATTCGCGATCGCTACGACCGTGACGAGATGTCACGTCGCGTATGCACTTCACATAATGGACGCGCCGGCTTCGTGTACACATGTTCGAGGACACTCGCGGTCCTTGTTCATCCCGCGACGTGCGACGAGGACGGGCAATGTCGCTTATCTGCGCAGCGCCGGCTTATTTCGATTTAAACCGTTTGAATCCACATGCCGGCGATGATTTCGTATTGAGGCACTCCCCTCCCCCACTTTGCCGGTTCATTTGAAACCGACTAACCATTGCCCCGAGTCGAAGTTTCGTCGAGTTCACGTTAAGAGGCTGATAAGCCAAATCAACGTTTACACGTTGGGAGAATTTTATTAGTAATTGCTATAATATTTTATAATGTCCAGTAGATCTGCGTGTATTTATATACGGAGAAAAAAGATTATTTATAATATGATATAATATTTTAATGAAATATTAAGAAAAAAAAAAGGGATGTCGTTACTAAGCAGTAAAACTCGTTGCCTTAATCAACAGTCACAAGAGGGGCGTGGCTTAACAATTTTCAGTCACGGATGTTTGCGAGGTAGGACTTAAGTTTTGGAACAACGGCGTAGAGTGGTGGTAATGGGCGCGGCTGGTAACTGCGAGGTAATGAGTTCTATTCCTTGGTCGCATTTTTTCTAATTTTTTTTTTTCTAAAGTAACATATCTTACTATGAGATAAGAGTAATTGCTATAAAGTTTAGTCTAAATTAAGGTAATCTGGCAAGACATAGAAATAGATAAGTTCAGTCTTGATAATTATAAACAATTTTTTTTTATTTTTTTTTTTTTTCCTATTCAAGACAATTGTAATGTTATCAAAATATTAATAGCAAAGGAACAACTTGTCTCGGTTAAGAACTAAAGAACAAAATAAAAAGTAGCAATTCTTCGATATTGTTTTCCCGCCACTTTAATGGACCATTTTTAGGAAAACATTTTCATTGAAAAAGGGAAGAAGAGAAGAAAAAAAAAATGGTTCGTACCTCAAAAACCCACTTGTTTGCCCACTTTTAAAATTTCGCCAAAGATAACACGAGCCATCGGAGATCCGGTTGGCCGCAGCTGCGGACTTATCTAATGTTTCTCGTCCATTTTAGTGCAGCTACTACATTTTATGTCAATGTTCCACGGCGCTCAGAGGAGCGAAAGAAAAATGAAAGAATGACCTAATCTCCGCTTTAAAAAAACACGCGACTTAATTTCGGAGAATAAATTGACATTGCAATTTTGCGAGGGGGAAAAAAAAAATGAAACGCGGTTACAGTAAACAAAATATTGCTTCCGGGAGAAGGGAAAGCTAGCCGACTTAAGGGGAACAATAAAGTACAAAACTAAAGGAATATTATTAAATAAAACTATCCGTCCTCGATAACGGTACACGGGAATTGCGTGTACCTTCCACGAAGAGAGTCCGAACGTGCCTTTAGGGTACAGCAACGACAATGAAAAGAATACAAAGAAACGGCTCTCGGCAGAAGTGACAGAGGTACCGAGCATTAACCACTATATTTATCAAATAAGATATCATAAACTGTCAATACGTGTAAGAAATTTAAACCGATTTGGAAACAAACTAATATGACGGCGTAAAGTGCCATTGTAATATCGTGTGACGCATGTGTAGTGCCATAGAGAAGGAGTGGAGCAGTGACACACTGCAGTCGATGAGTGAATATTAAATATTGTCATTACTTCTTCATTTAATGATACCTTGAAAGAGACAAATGATGTGCCAACATCAGAGAGAGCTTTACTTTTTAAGAATGATTTCCCTTGGACAAATTTAATGATTAAATCTCCTTAAATTTTAATTGAATTTTTAATCGACTACAATAAGAGTGAATAAATTTGTTTAACTAAGATAATCTTTGAAATTCATTTTATAACTGTACTAGTCAAATCCTTTTTTGTTCTTTTTATACCATGAATAATTTTAAACGCAGTTTAATAAAAATAAAAAATGCATTTCACTATTGTTACAATGTAAAGATAATACTTTTTAAAAATGAATTCGACACGCTCTTAAAAACATGTCCAGTAATTGATGAATAGTTGTCCCATATGTTTGGCACTTTCCGAAAGTCTTGTCCGATTCGATGAATCATGAAATGGGAAAATATGTTTACGCCATTCGGAAACAACATTTCACGAAAAGTTTTCATTCGTTACATTAATAAAATGCTGAAACTTGTATTCAAAATAAAATGCAATTAAAAACGAGACACATCTATTGCGCGACGGGTTTAAGAAAACTCGTTATGAGCTTGATCCGTCTACTTTAAAACCAGCTAAATTGCTCTTTGTTTAAACCCCCTGCCCCCTCCGCGCCTTCCTTCATAAAGGTACACCCTTCAAGAAAGTTACGTTTAGAAGTTTAACAAAATGGAACTTTCTCGATTCGCGTACACTATGAAAAAGTTGCATTTCACTACAATTATTATATTCCACTTAATAAATTATATCATTCAGTTTCCATTGACAATGCCAGTTTAAACAAATACAGTGAGAATATTTCAGTGCAAAACTCCGTGCAAAAATTCTGAAAACTTTGAATATCTCTATAAAAAGTGCTGAAAACTCCGATGTAATATTTTCATCGGAAATTTTCAGAACTTTTTGCAGAATTTGCAAAGAATATTTTTTGCACGGTAAGAACATTACTTTTTTTTTAATAAAATACTGCCCTTAATATGCAATAATGTTTAAAGTTACAAAAAAATTGTTTAAAAATTATTATAACGTATATTCCTCTTCCACGAAAATAATTAAATCACGCAATGCAGTAATTTTCGGCTCGAACAAACACAGCCTGTTTAACGGAAATAAACCATACTATAACACATATCTTATTGAACACTGGAGTACCCATAAACACATAGTGCATATTCGAAAACACGGTAAATCGCCAAAGCCCGATGCTACGGAACAGTGACCGACACTTTATCCATCGATTTCCAATGATTTGGACCAAAAGTAGTATAACCGAAGGGTAATTTCAGGAAGTCGTAACTCCGTTATTTCGTAACATCAAAGTATGAATGATCACGAAAATATTATATAATTTTACGAACAATAAATTTCACGCTTATCAACGCGAAAAGAATGGTTTCCTAAAAATTATTACATTTCACCATTACCCTAAAGTAATCATTTGTTGATAATTATAAATCAACCTGACAAAATATTATCAGAATTAGAAAAAAAATTAAAAATAAATTACCGAACCACCCTAGTAAAATTGTAGTCTTTTTCTTTAATATTATAGTGTTTTTCGCAATAATTTTTAACTTGTATGGTAATTATTTTCTGTATTCTAATTTTGGCTTTGCATTAAGGAACGTCCAAAGGAGGGTAATTTGAAATGTAACTGCTTATAAGAACATACGAAATATAGGTACCCTAATCATAAAAGCAAAGTTTTCCGGAAAATGATAGTCGTTTTCTAAAACTTTTAGGACACGAGCAAGCAATTAGGATAATAACACTTGCCGTCTTAAAACAAAAAAAAAAAACAAAAAAAAAGACAAAAATCAGGTTATAGAGTGTTTATCCTTTATGTCTCCCCAAACAACCGTGAAGTTCCCAAACAGTGCCATTTCATTTCGCCTCGCTTTGAAATGAAATTTAGCTATTAAAATATGCAATCTTAGTTTACGCAAATACATTTCAGAGTATAAAAACGCATAAAATTTAATTAACAGCCGCGCGTTTGTTGCAGCACTTGTGATGTCATTAAGTATATTCACGTTTGAATTAGCTAAGAATTGTGCGCATGATATACACACGCGCCACGCCATGTATCTTAATTTTAGTGAATTTTAATGAACTGCGTTGATTGCACGTACAACTAATGGCATTACAATTCATACAAAATGTACAATGTATATGAATTTCTTTTTCCTTTGTTTTTTTTGCTTCATTTCCGAGCCCTTTTAAATCTCCTTTCGTGGGTACTGGCCATATTACTTATATTGGAAACGTGATCATTTCTACTATAAATAATAGTAAAATTTGAAAACTAATGTATCAATTTTTAATACAAAATTTAATAAAAAAAAATGCAAAAAATTACTCTCGTGATTATCATTTTTACCATCTTTAATATTAAAAAATTTTCACACATATGATATATCCCTAATCAATATAAAACGTTTTAAATTTTCTCAATTAAACTTTTTTTTCTCAGTTCGGTGAAATTTCACGAATCTTTTTTTCTCAATGCATAAAAAAACAGTTTGAAAATTAATTTTCAATAATAATTGACTCAATGGCTTGAAATTTATATCAAGCGAAGTTGTTAAAACGAAAAACAGGAGGTTTTTTATTTAATGGCATTTTTTTCTACCCCGCGCCGGGAAACTACTACCTAAATGTGTAGGAATACGGAACAATGTTTATGGGACCATTATTTTTTCTCTTCGTTTATAACAGCCGCCATTGGGGATAAAATATCTGGATAAAAGCACTATCTACAAAGTTACTAATAATACCGTCTTATGACCCATTTAAGATAAATCAAATTAGCGCAGGATAATTTTTTCTAAGGGCGCTCTCAAATTTAATTACTTTGTTCCAGTTACAGTGTAATCTATAATTTGTCTGAGACAAATCTAAATTGTGTTTAATTACAAGTGTAGAAAAATTATGAATTAATATAATTTTTGCATTGGAATGAATCAAAAAATAAACAATATATATAATATCATTACAAATCAAATAAAAAACCTTACGTAACTCTCTGAAGTGAGCAATAAGTGATGTTCAAAACACAACTTTCTGCCCTGGATGAGCAATACATCAATAACGTAACAGTTTCCTACTCGAATAAAAAAACATTCTCACGAAATACAGTTCAGCGTGAAGTTGCAGTTATCGGGAGTGCGCGCGCAGCCGCGCCAAATACGAACACTAAACGAAACCAAATCCGTTCCCTTAAACGGATTTTCAAGGAAAAAATGTTTAACAAGCGACAGAACTGATCGCCTTTGCGAAAAGGTATTCCCAAAGTGCGCAACATTTATTCCATTTGTTAAACGAACGAAACAATTAAAGTACCACCGTCAAAATTGTTGCTTCAAATGGACTGGCTAAAAGAGCCATCAAAAGTAAATAAATTTCCTCGTTTTCTTACGCGCGTACATTTTCCCGTCCCGTTTTATTGCGGGGGGTGAAATGTCACCGTTGTAAACGCGAATATGTAAATTTTTGTTTCCCGCGGAAAATGGCCAAAAAAAAAAGGGAACGGCAGGGGTTTATATATATACATTTAAATATTTGATGGATAATCGACGGTTTCGAGTGCGACGCGTTGGTAAGTCGGTGCCCTCGGACTTCCAGCGGTATAAATTGGTCTGTCCGACGACATCGGCTAGTATTTCATCTCTTGCTCGTCGCCATGGTAACCACCATCTGTCTAATTCCGTTCTTGTCTGCGATCACCCCGTTCGCTCCTCCGTCGCTTGGCCCAGTGAAACCACCGTGCCAAAAACATTGACCTTACGCCGCGGTTATCTCCGCAGTCGGTCAATTGTCGACTTCCCGATCGTCCGCGCTCGCCACTTGCCACTGCGAAAAGTGACACGTGGTGGTATTTATGAACGGTTCGAATTTGTACGGGGGTCGAAGGGGCGGGAAGGGGGGGGGGGGGGTCTACGAACTCCCTGCACCATAATCGGGCCGTGTCTCGCGCCGAAAATTTCGATAAAACTTGCGAACGATTGAACGAGATGCTCGGGACGGCGATGAGATCGATTGTCAAATGGGGCGCGACGGTCTTTGGGGAAATTTTGGCTAAAGAGGCGCGAAGAGACCCCGCGTGATTTATGGGGCCACGGTCACGTGGTTTCGTTGTACTGTGAAAAATTGTTTTGCGCCACTTGCGTGGCTCGATTTCAATTTCGGACCGGAGTTTGTTAATTATGCAAAGTAAAAAAGAAAGTCGAAGAATAATTTCAGTGGGATGGTTCGTTTGAAATTTCCATTTTATTGCAACTTGGATTATCCCCCGATGATATTAATATCTTCCTTTTAATTGTTAATCTCTGTTAAAATGTAAAGGTATTGTGCAGTCAATCAGGATATGGATCCTAATTTAAATTTCTATTGGTTCTTATTAAATAAGATTGAAAATCTTATTGAGTTTTCATGAGATTGAATCAGAAAGAGGGAGAGAACATTGTCTATAGGAAATTTCCAATTGAAACGTATTAAAATGTTATCTAAATCTATCGAGCAATAGGATTTAATGAGACTGTTTGACCTATAAAACAATCACACAACTGTTTCAATAGGAATTAATACTGTAATGAACTTAAATTGCATATCTTTTGTATAAATATTGGTACCACTTTATTTCAGTGCATCTTGGATTGTATATTTCATATTATATAATTCATTATTTACCAATGAATCAACAATTACTAATCCACAATTAATATCCATGAATTCACATTTACAAATATGGGCCAAGTATTACCGCGAGTTTTGTATGCATTCAGTTATCGGGTATCAACCAATTAAAAATCCGATTTTATTGGAAAAGCCAATCAAAATGTTCGCTGTATTTCAGTTTGTATTTTAATTGCTTTACAGTTTAATTATCAGCAAATTCTTTTCACGCGACAAAGTACTCTTATTTCGCGTAACAAATTTTCATAACAAAAAGTTCTAGTCACAAAACGTTGCATATTTGGATAAATTTTACACTAAAATAATTACTTTAATTTTACCAAACATATAAAGTTTTTACTGTGTGACTAGTATTATAGTATTAAAATGTATTTGTATTACGTACCAAATTCACCATAAAAACAAATATACTTAATGTCTTGTTTCTGCGTTTATATGCGAGAAGAAAAAGTTAAATTTCGTTAATTACTTTTCTTAATACACCATCGAGCGTTATATGCCATAGATGTTAATCAAAATTGATAGAAGTGAGGCATCTTATATAGTGATTGACGTATCAATAGCTATTAGTATGAACGCATACACATGCTCCCAAAAGTTATCAAAATTATAACTGACATTAATGACATTACTTACTATTATGCTCAAAACATAGGCATACAAAAGTTACGTTCAAACAGATACACTAATTAAATAAAATAATGATAAAAGATATATAAACCGAGAAAAAAAGTTTCAGAACAAATTATTATACGAAATAAGGCCAATTCTACTCTAGTACGAGAATATTTATATCCTGCAAACTGGTATAAAATGGTACATTACCTAACGAGGAAATAAGCAGTTTTAAGTTGGCAACCCTACTCCAAACCGAAGGACTACTAACTTAAAAATACTTATTTCCCTAGCTGAATAATATATTTGATTTACCGTGAAAACGAATTACGTTGGCAACCCTCCAAGCTACCAACGCATTTTATTTTCACATTTTACTTTTTCGTTACTCATTCTCCTATCTCTCCCACTTTCTTTTTTTTTCTCTCTTTCCTCCTTTTTGATTTCCAAATAGTTACGTCCGTCACAAACAATGCCCCGGTCCGAATCGACGCACAATGCCGCGGGTTTTTTGTTACAATTGTCAAAATCATCCTTTACGTCGAAATAAACGACTGCGCTTTATAATTATACCGCGGAACTATCTGCAACAATTACAGATCAAATGATACCAGGTAGCGCAAAATGAAAACAAGTCGCGGAAACAAAAGTTGCGGATCGCACAAAAGCCCCCACGAGATCGATAGAACATGAGTATTAGATGGAACAAAGACCCGCGCGTTTGAAATAAGTGGTCCGTTCTTGTTGCCGGGAACTCGCCAATTCCCGAAGATCAAAATTATTCGAACAAAGAGTGAAGAGGCGAGCTGATATTTATCTCGATCATTAACTTTCTTCCCCCCCCCCCCACCCCGACCCTCATCCTGTCCCTTTTCCTAGCGATCGGAAAAATTTCACCGGGGATATCAAAATGACTGATAAGCGAAATTATTCGCAACGCGAAAACCATCGAGGCCGCGATGTTAACAGCGAATCGGGTTAACAGATATTAACTGGCTACGAGATAACGAGAGCAGATAACCCGATCTAATTATAATATCAGCTCATTAATATAATTTATTGATAATGTAATTATATTATCAAGCCGTTCATGAGGTATTGTGTTTACCGATCCGGGCGATCTGATCGCCCACTAAACGCACATTATCTGATGCGTTTTATTAGTTTATTAATTTATTCAATTCGGGTTAATTGTATGCTAAACGCCCAGATAAACGAAAGGCAAATTTCATGGACTGGCATAAATGAGGCGAATTTAAAAATGTTTACCTTTCAGCAAATATTGTTATTATTATAATTGTCATTTCCTGTCTTAATGGCGAAAAATTTTTGTGGTATATTCTATGAACAATTTAATTATAACAAAGAAATATTCTAAAGTCCGAATCTAGGAATATTCCTGGTTTATTATTAGAAGATTAATATTTTTTTATATATCCTGGATATTGTAATTCAACCTAGGATATTCCTTGTTATTAAGGTACTAATAAATATTCCAAATGTCTTTGTCAACATTTTTCCCACCAGAAATATTTATGGGACAATGTTGAATTATTGAAAAAAATCTCCCAATATACTAGGAATATTTCTGGAGTCGAACATCAGAATACTCTTTGGTATATGCGGAATATTTTTAGAATCTACCAAAAATATTCCTTGCTATCGGGATTTATATGGCAATGGACGTTTCCGACATATTATATAACTATTTATATAATTTAAAATTATAAATTGTTTCCAATCATATTATTTTTGACAGAATTATTTGATATATTGTTAAAGGTACCTGATTGAGTATAGTGTATCCAATCCTTTTAGAGCACATTCTGCGACGTCAAATAATTGACGAGACTGACAGTCCTCAATTTGCCATTTTATCCGCCAATGATAAAGTAGTCGGGGTGGGAGGAAAAAAACCTGCAACAACAATTTTTCTATCTTTGGTACAAAAGGAAGAGCAAATTAGAAGAGTGTTTAAAAAATTCGCGAACATTTTTATCCTGCTTTTTAAGTAATTTCCACATTCCTCCGATATACTCGCAAAGATCAATAGTCGAGCATTTTTCCATAATTAAATTAAAAGCAAAACTTCGTACACATGCATTACGCAAACCTTTTTTCTTCGGCCATTAATATATTTACTTTGCTCCCTTATAAAAAAAAAAAAAAAAAAAAAAAAACTGAAATATTAAAATATCAAAATGATAGAAAAAAGTTTCGAGATGACAATCCTTATGGAAAAGAATGCTGACAAATGCTGACAAACAAAACTTGGGACTATATTCCCAACTATAATTCCCAACACTAATTCCCCACTAATATTGGGAATTTTCAGCATTCTTTTCCGCAAAAAAATACATATGTGACGCTAAATGCGCGCGCATCCGCGCCAAATATAAATACTACCTGAAAATAATATGAATTATTCCATCGGACAAATTTTCAAGAGGAGAAATTGTAATAAATAAAAAGGAATTAAAATGTGGTCGACATAAAAGTTTAGAAATATCGACGTTAAAGTCGCGTACGACATTCGACGAAGTTTGAATTATCAACGAGGACTTTCATGGCCGTGCGCGCACAGAGTTAAGGCACATTCGAATACAATAGGCGGCTCATTACTATTTCGTGTCTAGACCCTTGTCACCTTTGACCTACACCGTACGCTTTCCGAGCCCCGAACTGCGTTACGCGTTTTACATACGAGGCTAATGACACTTGGAGCTGATTCGTCAATTAATCGTATATTAAATGTTGTCACATTATTCTTATGTATTGCACATTTATTCCTATAGTAAACACGAAGAAATTATAATTATCCAAAAGTTTAATATATGAAATACTACTATTTTTAACTATAAATTAGAAATTACTTGGAAAATTAAAATGTGTATTAAAAGAATATAAGGCACACGAAAAGGTATCGTTGTTCCCGAGCAATCGCTATAAACAGAGTCGAGTGCATTGTAATTAATACGCAAATTACCTCAAATAAAAATATCCATTGAAAATTAATACAAACAAATAACGCGAACGTTAAATAAATTAATTAATGTTAATAAATTAAATCGAATAACTGATTAATTAATTTGCAACCATCAAATTACGGGAATAAGAGCGCGGAAAATGTTCGCAAGAAAATTATTTTCATATCTTAACGTTAAAGAAGGGGGAGAGAAAAATAATCGCGACGTTAATTCATCGCAGGAAATAAAACTCCGTCCTTCCGCGTCGCGAGTAATTATATCTTTTTGTAATTGAATTTGACCTGTGTAAGGAGCTTAAAAATCCACGCGAACTGTCAAAGTTAATCGCCAAAGCCCTTTCATCTATCTCGCTCGCTTTACATAAACATTATTACTGTAATGATGATCGTGGCAAAAAGAGCCCGAATGAAAAATTCGGGAATATAATTTAGTTTTACTTCACCTTTCCGTATTACCTTAAAGTACAATTTTCCGTCCGACCCATGAAAAAAAATTTATATAGGTTGGCCATATATGTGGCATATATAGGGCTTATATACAACCATATATGTGGCATATATGCAGCCATATATTAGACATATATACAGCTATATATGAGACATATATCCAAACATATATGCCGCCTATATAAAATTTCTTCACGAGGATATCCCAGGTGTTTATTTATTGCAAAAACAAAAACAAAAAAAAGAAGGAACAATTATCGACGATGCGATATCATATCGGTGACAGTACACCGGGAAGAAAGCAAATTAGTATCGTTATTTTGACCATGAGAAGAACAAATTGGCTTCATCCGCTCGAGGAGATGTTCGAAAGGAGCGCTGCGTAATCGAAAGCTCGTATTTCTCCGAATAGAAATTTCGGTGCGACGAAAAGAGATCCGAAGCGTGATTCACGTGCCACCAAAAGATTAATTTCGTAGCGGCACATAAAACATCCGCATTCCGTATCGCCATTGCTGGCGCGGGGGGAACAAAAAAAAGTTTCATAAGCGACGTAAAACGTTTATTGATATGTCTTCATTTCAATTAATGGGCTTCGTTGTCTTTGTTGAAATGTTTTTTTCTTTTATTAAAGTCCACAAAAAGCTTCCACGTCACATTTGTACCGCGAAAATCTTATTAAATTTTAATGAGATTGAATCGTAATTTTGCCCGGAGTAAAAGTTCCAATTAAAATGTTGTATAAACCTGTTTAGTAATAGGATTTGATAAGACTATCATCTAATAGTCAATTGCATAACTGTTTTAATAAGTATTAATGGGGGTGTGAATTATTAAATCTATAAGACATATCACTATTTAATCCTATTAGTATAAATAACTCTATTGGTAACTCTATTGAATCCTATTGCTTAGTAAGTTTATACCATATTTAAATCAGTTTCAATTAGGATTGATCATAATGTTTCATTGTATTTAATAGGAATCTATGAATGTGTAATTAATTCAACTGATTCGAATTCGTGACAATTGATGTACCAAAACGAAAATAGTGCAAACTGTCATATTATAATTGATTTAGTTAAACCACGTTAAAATCTGCCAAGTTTCTTTCAAAGCGTGATTTAATGAATCATTTGTAAGAAGACAATTGTGAATCATGGCAGATTCCAATCTAACTTCGACAATATTTTTCATTCATTTTAACAAAGCAACCTTGGTGTGAGTTTGCCAAGAATGCCTAAAGCTTGACAAACTAATTTTGGCAAAAGTCGCGCCCGTCAGCCAAACAATCTTTAAATAAATAACCCAAGTTCAAATCAAGAATGGGCCATGGTTCAAGATGAATTTTTCTGGCAAAATCATTTCCCCCCTTCCCAAAGTCGCATCAGGGCTATGACTATGTAAAATTATTTTTAAAACCTCGCGCGTTATATTTATCGCGTAAAACATTACCCATTTATTATACAAACCTCGTTTGCTTACTTTTCTAAATTGAGGAACATTTTATCTCTGGGTTCTTTACCAACTTACTCCCTATTTTCTTCATTTACCAAGGAGCACTTTTTTTCTTTTTTTTTCTTTTTTGTTCACCATTCGCAGTTTATTTATTTAACGTTTCAAAATGTGTGTCGCGAGAACCGAATGGCCGACATTCATTAAGAGCCGCGGCGGTATTAACTGCGGTCTCCATGATACTTTGGCAAAGTGGAAGTTAAGAGCAAAGCGGAAGAAGAGAAATGTGTCTTTAAGTTCGCAAAGTAGATGGACCGCGGTAACGATACTTCGCTAACGAGCCAGTAATGTGCATCGCGTCGTCTTAATAATTTTCATTCCCGTTGCCAAGTGTACCACAATTGCCGGGGCCGCGGTCGCGAAACAGCGCGACGTGCCCAACTTTTGATTCCAACGCGAGGAATGGTATCGCGTAGAGGGATGTAAATTATTCTTTTGATGGTCCGTGTTAATATTGCGATTAGGGGCGACGGTGGGAATAATTTCTTTTTTCCTTTTCTTCCCTTCGCGACTCATTAATCGAGGCAGCAAAGTGTCCAGGTGAAATTTTTTATATGCGACCATATATGTATTTGTTTGCCATATATATTGAGTGATACATGGTATAACATGTATGTATAATATATACCAAACTGAACACGAACCGGGAAAAAACTAGGCGCGTTCACCCATCGAGGTAAAGGCCCTTTGAAATAACACTTCACGTTTTTCCTCAAACTAAACATTATTGCTCCAAAAATCTCGTACTAATTTTCCCCCCCCAAATAATCAATGTATTTATTCTTAGATTTTTTTTACCAAATTCCTAACGTTTTCCCTGTTAAAACTCGCCTTTTTATACGAGCAAAAGAGTGGGGGGGGGGGGAGTATTAAGTGCA
>JABFPN010001299.1:0-30748 GCA_022817305.1 Leptoteleia sp. ZL-2020 | reverse complement strand
TAGAATACTATACAATGTGTATAGAAAAATTTCCCAAAAATTATAAGTGATACACATACAAAGAACGTATAGGTTCAGTATTCCAGGATTTATTGCTAAATATGCTATTTATTTTTCTCGGTGTAATCTCTTTTAAAGAACTAAAGTAATTCCAAGTTTTTTTTCCAATCACCAAGTTTTCATCTTCGACAGTATATTTATACATAAAAACAAAAAAATCATCTCATCGCATGTTAATTTCCTTCGCACCACCCTTCGCGCAATTTCAAGCCAATCAACCGTACTGTCTCGGGCCATAACTTTCCGGTGAATCGCCATAACCGTGCGTGAGCTTATCGGCCGTAATCGGCACATTATTCAAATTAACGAAACAAAGGTGGCAGGGCGCAAAATAATTCCCGGGGTATCCAATCGATTAATACAATTCATTCTTCGGGACGTATCGAGTCGAAGGTGGACGGAGTCGCGGGGAAGTGGGAGGACCTCGCAGGCCTGAAACTGCTAGCCGATATTTCATCCGGAGAACAAGCGAGATAACGGCGGGCACGCCCTCCCTCGCTCTTCCTTTTCATGCTCCTCCGCCCGCCCCTTCCTCCACTTCGTCTTCCTCGGCGCTTTTCCTCCTCTTCCACTCCTCCTTCTTCGCGAATTAGCTGCGCTCTCGAGCGAAGCACGCTCTGCTGCCAACAGACCAGCAGTCTTTTAAAATATTACCACCCAATGCCACCCACCCACCCCACGAGTCTTCTCCCTCGCTCTCGTTGAGCAAAGGCGACGGGGGTCGGCTCTCGCTCGCCAAGAGCAACCCTTTCGACGATGGAACACTCCGCTTTCGCTCCGGTGTCTTACACAACGTTTCTTATATTTACAACCATCTCGAGAACGTTGTTGCTCCGATGAAAGTGCTAAATGAAATGACAACATGGCCGAGATTCGTCGCCCCGGTCGAACTTGACAATTGCGCACGTAGGGGGGGGGGAAGCAATTCTATTTTATTTTTACGCGCCAATGCGTGTGCGGTGTGGGGCGGCCCGGGAAGACGAGGGTCGTTCGTTAGAGTCGAAAACGAGGCAAGGAGCTCCATTCGAATAACACCCGTTACGATGCGGAAACTTTTTTATATTCTTTCCTCTCGTGTCGCGGTTCATTCCATTACGACGTCCCAGCTACAAAGTGTGGAACGGCACCGCTATAAAGAGCTTTGTTCGTCTTTTGTGCGAGCTCTTTTTCAGCTTAGGCCGTCGTCGTGCTCCTTCGACGATTCGGCGGAGCAGAACCCCCCCACAGCTCCGCTGCCTTTGCCTCCCTAAGTATCGTGCGGAGTGGGCACAGAAAATAATACTCGCGAGAGCTCTCGCTTTTCTTAACCCCCCCTCTTCCCCCGCGGCAAATTGATTTTTTATTACCGTCGAATGCGCGCGACAGCTAATTTCGAAAAAAGGAATAAAAAAAAGTGCCCCGCGCCGCTCGGGCGTTAAAAATGGTCAAACGTGCCGAGCGTTTCGTTCCGGTCGTTAAAAATGCGGCATAACGGTACCCCACCCCTCGATCGCATCTTATCCGATTACGCGTGACACGCGTAAGGTTTGCATTTACGCACGGCACCGGCGCGTATTACATTTATTTATGTTAATGCGACAACGTGAAATAAGATGACCCGACTGCGGGTATAAATCACCCGCTATCGAGGGGCGTTATTAATTTTGCTAACGTGCAATTATCGGTTGCGAAACGTAATGTCCCACCCCGGGAATCAAGTAGCCAGATATCGGAGGAGTCACGGCGGGACGAGTAACTCGGAGACCGCTGGATCGCGGGATTGTAAATTGGAATTGTGTTGGCGCGGGGAAAGGAGAAAGGCTTCCCCCGGTCGGACAAATCCGAACCGGCCGTTTGGTAGTAGCTTTGCCATTTTTGCGTGTAAAATGGTTTTATGTTCACGCATAAATGTTTACTTGAGTATTAAGCAGTGAGTTTCGTTAGGATAAGAATCTTTACGAGCGTCACTTTAGGATCATATTCTTTTGTTGTGTTCTACGGTCAGAGGTGGGGTTTTTTTTTTTTATTTCGGTAACTCTAGTAAAAGTCAAACGTGTATGACCATATGGGAAAATCCAAGAAACTTGCGACCATTTACAGTTTTCTCATTGTTAAGATACGTGATCGTATATGTATTTTGGATATATATGTACGGCAATAAATGTTTATCTTCTTTTAAAGAGTAAGTACTTTACACGAATTTACATATGTAATGTATTTTAATGCAGATACCCCCGATCGATAATACGTTCTTGTTATCATTCAGATAAATTTTCATTGCATTATCCTTTAATTATGTAATAATTATAGTTTAATATAATTATACTATAATATTATGCTCCGATCAATAATGGCAAAATATTATTTACTTTAAATTAAAAACAACGAAATCAGAATAATTACTTGCGAAACTAAACTTACTCCGTCTCGAACTGATCGGCAGGAAGATATCAAAGTACATCGTTAATAGATGATTCTCCGAGAGGGATACCATATAATGAATCTTTGTCTCAATCAATTGTCGGGGGCAAGATTTGTGGTATCTGTAACGCGGGCCGTCGAATGTCAAAGTCAAGACGACGATTTTTATCGTCGTTCGGCGATCGGCAAGAAAAATGAATGAACAGGGACGGGAGAAAAAGAGCAAGGGTGGCTTGCCCGACCAAGATCCTTAACCTGCGGTGAAAATGGAGAAACAGAGGGAGCGGGAGAGAGAGAGACGTGACCGCGGGGGAGGGAGCGAGACGGCCGTCCGACTAACCGGCTATCAGGGTCATTAGTTACAGATGTCCCGTCCGAACCGAGACCTCTCTCGTCTCGATAAACACGCGCGGGCGAAAAAGCACAAATAATAATTATATCCCAGTAATATAACGGTCAGAATGCCGGTTATCTTGGTCTTCGAAAGTGCACTATGTTGTCCGTGAGATAAAAACGTCGCGACTTTAAAGTTCTTATTTCCTCCGGTCCTCGCCTCGCCTCCTTCCCTCGCTTTAAGTGCCTCCTTTAACTTCCTCTTTTTGCGCCAATATCAAAGACAGGGAAATTAATTTGACGAAAAAAAAAACGCGCGCGGTTGTTTTGGTAAACGCATTCAAAACACTCGCGGTAACTTTACCCGGGATTCAATCAGTGTTGTAGGGTTGAAAAACAAATCTCGTCACTCGCATCAAAGCGAAGTTCCTTTTTCCCTCCCCGCCCCCTGGTGAAATTTTGATTGCCAGGCGATAGAGGGAGACTGCTCTAAATTGTCTTGGCATATTGAACAGCTTCAATCGTCCGTGGAAGTTTGCGAGCCAATCACCCGGCAACGGGCTCGCTTCCAAGCGCGTTTGTTTCGCGACGCAATTCCGAATGCAAGACAACTCGTTTAAGTTTAAATTCCGGAGCGCCTCCACAAGTGCGTCCCGATCACTCGCGCGTCCGAATATCAACTTTTCTCGATGGAAGACGCGCATCGAGTTGCGCTGGGGATTTATTACCCCCCGCATCACCGGTGGCCTTTGTTTTAATCATATTCCAAAAGTTCCATTCAATTTTGTAAACGAGAACTTGCCGCTGAACTTTCCGCAAAACGCGAGTACGGTTGTTTTGTTAGTTGCGTTTCGCGAGACAAGTATTGAACGATTATGCTAGCGAAGACATTGAAAGACTCTGGGATGATAAAAATTAAAATTTTTCGGATCGGCGGATAGTAATGGAAGTTGGGAAAGTGAAAATTAATGGTTCTGTTCGGTTAAATTTAAGAGCCGTATGCGTGGTCAGGACTCAAGATTTTAAGAGGCTTTGTTTGTAAACCAACGTTTATGCCCAAGTGGAGCAAAGTCGAAAATACTATGACAGCATTTTATTCGTTTTTTCTTTCATTTTCGTGATAATATTTTAACTTTGGCTCGTCGACTCGCCATCACGATCCTTGATGTTCATTTATTTTTGAAGAAATGCTACCACTTTAAATTTGCTTCTTAAATAGGTTAGGGAAACATTTCAGATAAGGTGAATTCCAAGTTATGCAAGAATTTCTAATTACTGCAGTCATTCGATTATTTATGTTAAAATTTTTATTTTTCAACGCAGTAACAATGAATCGGCTCAAATCGAGGAATGTCTATATGCAAAATAAAGTTAGGACATCGATGATATTCGGGGACGACGACCAAAAAGTTGGATAAATTTTTGCAAATAAGAGCGACGTATCGGCAATAAACTTCCCGATGGCACAGCTGAATAGCTCGCATGCATACTGGGCAACTCTACAGGCTGAACACGTCCCGACATTGGAAATGGCTGTACAGAGATACCAACGACGTAATTCGAACGGGTCCATGCGATACGGGATTTCACATGTGATCGAGCCGTAATTATTAAGTACTCATCCATCTGCCTACGTGACCTCCCGTGTCGGCTCCCAAGAATGCGAATACCTATGCAATTTCGAGCGGCTCGAAATTTGTTGTAGTTCGTTCCCGTTGTGGAACTCCTTAATAGGGTCCAATTAGTCAACTCTGAAATACCATAGCGGGCTTCCCCGATCGATTAAGTAGATAAGGTGTTCCAAAAGGGGTTTAAATGCCAACCAAATTTATTCGCTCTTAAAAGCCCGTAATAGGCTTCAATTAGACAAGAGAACCCGGGCGCCGTATTAGGATCCTGGGAGGTAACTCTCGCCGCCTTCCCCGGTATCTAATCATACGTTCTCCGCTCAAACGCCAACGACGGTATATTATTTCTGTACCAGTGTTTACGCCGAACAGTGTACCAGACGTTCTTCGAAGCTGTATTCCCCAAATTGTTGTCTTGTCAAAAGAACTTCGAAGGAGAATTATATTTGGCAATTCGGCACTCTAAGATAGCTCCCTATCCCAGCTCGGTTCCTAGCACACTTCATTATTCCGTTAATTGTGAAGCGAGGTTAAAGGATATCCCCGGCTAATTTTCTGTTTCCATTTCTCAACTGCCAAGCTATGCAGATTTCTTTTTTCCAAAAGTTAAATTTCTGAAAGTTTGACATTAAGGTGAATTCTTGAATATTCCAGGAGTCCGCAGTTGATTTACGCTATCCGGCGGGGGAAAAAGGAGTGTGCTACGAGCGTCAGTAAATAGCTTTAAACGATGAACTTTGAATACATCTGAGACATAAAACACGCCGGTGTGCGAACGCACGCGGAAATGAGAAAGGAAAAGGAACAACGACAGCCGAAGCTGGGGAATGGGGGCCTTTGGTGGCGGTCCTCGTGGATTATGGGTATGCTATTGGCGAGCTTAGTTCGTGGTTGGTTGCCTTTACGAGTTGCCCGGTATTTGCGTATTTCACGGAGGCCGTTATGACTACTACGAGACCCACACGCACACTAAGGCGTATACTTACACACCACCACCTTGAGCCCGTAGCCCAACGCTCGTATCTCTCGGAACGATCTACGGATTCAGGATTCGCGATCCAGGACTTGCTTCACGAGACCGGAAACTATTCCGCTCTCCGACTCGAATTAGTCTGCTTCTCAACCTCGCAATTCGCCGTGGAAAAGTGGGCATCGTCGTACCCGCCCTCACCTTTAACAAACCATTTCGGTCTTGGCTTTAATGAACGACATTATTGCTTCATTATAGCGTCGATTTTGCGGCTAACTTTTCGCGGAAGCCGCGACGGAGTGAGCGAGTTTATTAGAATGACAAATGGGAGCGATTCGAAGGGACGGTTCGTTGCACGCCTGGATTGTCGAGAAATGAATACGATCCTGCGGATGACGTAACGATGATTAAATGGCAATACAAATGGGGCTGTCGATGACTTCGTCGGACGACGAAAAAGTGGAAACTGCAACGTACTAATTCGAATAAAGAGGATCAAATGAAGGCGAAGAAGGGAATTCGTGGAAGCGGGTATAGCAGGACCGTAATATTCAAATCGGAATAATCGTATGCAAATTGCAAATAAAGTTTATGATACGATGGTAACGCGAAGATAATATCTTCGCGATTATGAATTGAGGATGATTTAATCAAGATACCACGGTTGGGGATGACGAAATAAAGATTAGCCGATGAAACGAAAGATCATTTTATCTAACACAGTCATTTGGTGAAAGGCGAACGAACGAATAATCTCCCGCGCATTATCCAAACATCCGGAGTGGCCGGGAAATTGCCGGTAGAACATTTTTCCGCCTTTTCTAATCTAGAATAATGGATTGTAATTCCATCGGCATTTATATTATGATACCAAGTTTGCTTCATGAATAGCAATATGTACCATCGAATTTCACGTCTAAGACATACCCAAGTCCGCATCTAATGCCAGACCTGCAACTTAATCGGCGTATGCAAATCGCTCAGTGGCACAGTAGCATTGCCGTTTATTGATCTATTGTGAAGCTGGAAAGCGCTCTGTCGGGCTTGTCGAGAAAGTTTCGTTAGAAGTCACTGCCACCGGATGGCTCTATTACGGCCGATCATTGGAACTTTATTTTTCCGACAATTAAACCATTCGTCCGATGTACCTTTCGCGGAAACGCCTTTGCCGCTGCATTAAATCGTCCATCCGTGATTGTAATTCAACTGGGTGGGAGAGAGTTTTCACACTTACGGTTCAAGCTGATCGTTATTCAATTTTTTACGAGCGCCCTAATTTCCACCTTAATTAGAAAACTTGGCGGGAGTTTGATGTTTCAACGAAATCGAAGTGCGATTGTAACCGGGCAATAAAAAGAACGGAATATGGAAAATCATGCAGCAAGTTTATGGCCCTTCTCAACAGATTATGAGCGAAACGTGTTTTCTCGAATGGGGCCGTTGCGCTCACTCGTTCCGCGCGTTAGAAAATTCCGGAAAGAGTTGCTCGTCGAAGTTGTTGGACGAAGATAAGTCTGTTCGCGAATCGAACACACGGTTGGCAAGGGGACGAGGGGCCGACGGGGTGGGGGGCAAAAAGACGTTACGAGACTTTACGGTCCATCGGTCCCGCTTCCGAGCGAGTAAACGACAGTCTTGCGACAAATTGAATTATAAAATAAAGTTTTCAGCGACGCTCGCAACTTTTGCATGCGCTACCACTCGTCTGAGATACTTCCGCGCAGATAATTTACGTCCAATTGCCGAACATCAAGCGTAATGACTTTTTGTCATTGCCCGAATCCGTTGGTTATGATCGCACCGAAGAATCCACTTATGACAAATTAGTTTCAGGAACTGACGAAAGATGGAGTGCTGCGAGAAAATCTATTTTCATGATATATTCTTTTAATCGCTGCATAAATAAAGTGCACTTGCTACAAGTAAAAGTAAAGAACACTTGCAAAAAGATTTCAATAAAACATTTATTAATGAAAGTTCGATTGCCGTGGACATTGGAAAATACTAGCATATCTTCGTGGTATCATTGTTTATAATTTGTTGTTGTCTTGCTAACTTAAGTCACGTGCAGGCAACCAGCGAACTTTAATAATCAACAAAGATTTGACCTCTTGGGTACTTCAGTCATCATTCTCAATATAGCTTTGATCAACTCTTCATAGCCGTGAGCGATTAGAACAAAATGGGTCAAGCAGCTTCGTTTGTACCAGAAGGAAATGGACCCTTGACTACGTGTTCCAAACGCCTTAACCGAAGACAGACAATGCCTTGATAATCAACGATTCGTACAAGAGTCATCATCTCTCGGAATATTCGCGTTTCGATATTCGTCATCTGGACCAGTTCCAAGTAACCGGCGGTTAAGTTCCACTGGCAGCTTGCACGACGAAAGCTGACAGTGCCGGGACGACGATCGGTCCTTCTTTTCTAATTACAAGGCACAATATCGATCCTTTATAAACACGCTGGCCTTATCTCACGGAGCGAGAGCTGCGTGCATCCGTCTTGTGGGATTTATCGTCTGTTTACATTTGCATGCGGCCGCGGCGAATGATACACGGCGAAGGCAAAAAGCGCAAAGCGCCGAAACAAATGATTGGGTTGGTTTGGCAACGGCTGTTTTTTATCAGCGCGTCCAGGAGTACGGGCGCGCATACTAATCGACAATACGAATCGCCATGATTTAACCCTTCAACCGCAGGGCGATTCATCCGAGAATATTCCCGACGACGACGAAATGGCCGGCGCATGCGCAACATGCCAGCTCTCGTTTCACAATGCCCGTGAAAGTTTCTTTCGTCGGCGTTCCGGGTGGAGTCATCCAAAAATTGAATCCACCAATTTCGAACGCCCGTTTGACCCTCTTCCGATCAAATTCTTCGGATCCGTTCTTTATCTCCATATCTCGTGCCTTCTGGTATCTGCGTACTAGCTCGCCATCGAGCATTCACGAAAGTTCTTCATCTTACAGTTAGACTTTTAGTATTTGCTAACCAACGTTGACATTATTCGAACGCTCCTATAGAAGTCGAACAATTTAAACGATTCCTTTGAATGCATTTTAATCATTTGCAGGCAACTTGTAACAAGAATTTAAAAGATAATTGAAACTTATCAATACTCGCTAAATGTATTCGTAGCTCGGGCAGAGTTTGAACGGTACTCAAATGGGTCGTCTTCATTTATAATTTGTAACAGTACAGCAGTTTCAACTTTGATAATTAATAAACTATCGGGAAAGAATTTGATTGGTCATTTTAGAGTCGGTTATTCCCCTGAAAGTATTCAAGTTAATATTATTATATTCTTATAATACTCAGTTGATTGTTTATATTAATAGAGACATTCCGTTTGTCCTGACGTATTTAAAGTTCAATCGAACTTGCCTAGGCCCGGGTCAGAGAAAATTCCCATCCCATCGTTGCGACAACTTCACCGGGGGAAGGACCTTTGATATGATCGATTCGTCTTCTGTCCCTAATCTCTCGGTATAACTTCGCGACCTGTTTAAACAGTATTATCCAGCTACGTAAAGCACCGTGAACACCTTGGGTGGAAGAAGTTGTCGTAGTTGCAGGAGCATTTGAACGATGAATAAGAAGACAACGAGGCGAGAAAGAACAGGGGACGAAGAGTGGAAGCCGAGCGCGGATAACGCGAGATAAAGCAGGACTACGAGGAAGATGAGGGCGCGGACAAAAAAGAGCCGATGGAGGGGTCGGGGGACGGGGCGGCGGGGCGTGTCTGGCGTTCGTACGTCGAAGGTTCGTGGTCCGAGAACGCTGCCTTCGCCGCATAATGGATGACTTCCTAACGACACTTTAAGATAGTTCTCACTTCGCGTTAGCCCCCGTCTTCTCGCTCTCGCGAGCGAGCGAGAAATATTAGATTCTTTTTACACAGCTCCGGCTGTCTGTAACGACTTAAACATTCGACGCCATTAGCTCCGAATGTGAGTCTCGAATATAGCACTGATCGACCGGGTCGTGTCGCGCGATAAACTCAGCTCCTACGATTTACCAAGCATCAACTTTTGGCAACAATAAAGATTTACCAAATTCCATTCCGCTGTCGGCGTTCCCCAATATTCACCAAATTTTCTCCATTTATAACCGCGCGGAAAATTTATCGAATTTTCTCGGGCTTTTTAAGATAGGATGTTCCCAAATTCCCTCGGTTTTTTGGGAAATACAGAGGACTGATCCAATTTCGGACCGCAACGAATATTTACCGTACCTAGCAGTTACTCTGAAAATAGTTAAAGTATATAAACTTCTTCGGTTTCCCTGAAATAAACAGAATTTACCGAATTCCAAGGTGTTTCCCGATAAAATTTCTTTCAGTTTTTGACTAGGCTTAGGAAATTCCATAAATTTGCCGGGTCTTCTGGTTCGAGGTTTTTTTTTTACGAACTTTGTTCGCTTTGTAATAATGGTTGGAATTTATGAAAATTGCATCGATTTCTGACAGCGATGTAGATCTAGTGATTTCTGACAACAAAGAACACCAGTCGTGGAAACGAGGGAGGGGGGGAGGTGAGGGTGAACATTGAAACATAAACGTGCGTGACGCAAAATAGCTGCGAGTATGTCGCCACGCGATGCATTTTGTCATAGTGATACCCATCGTCGGACAGCGAGCGGCCCCTATGCATCACGCACTTTTCTTTCACCGAGATCCAAGATGCCACGGCAGCTGCACTACGCTCTGGCTTTATCGCGGCTGCCACTACTCCGACCAGCTACACCGCGTGCGTACTATTGACTTGTTTTGATTGCTTATCACGGCCGACCATGCCAATCAACCGTACGATTTTCATACGCTAGATCCAATCGACCGTTGCTTACATTATTATTTAGCTTGTAGGCCCAGTACATCTTTGCGGCTCAGTGATGATTCTTATTGATTGCAATTCTTTCATTGCGCTTTTCGCTCGTTTATTCAGGAAGTTATCGAACTGTTCAATTCTGGTGGCACAATAGTAATAGTTGCTTCAGGGTACTTTTATGTTTATTATTTTTTTTTTCGTACTTTTTGATGCACTTTTATTTGAATTATTCAATGAGCGTAGTGTAACAAGGATTATTTCAAAAGTAGTAAAAATATTTTAATGCTTCTCTTAGAGCGAAGTAAATTTTCTTTCTTTGTTACTTTTATTCGTGAAATTAAATCCCCCTTTAATTTGGGATTCCACTTATAAGAATACACATGAATTATAAATTGAAAAGGTAGTATATTTCTTTTCCATTCAACTTCCTGTTTTATTTAAATTAATCCATAATTATGCGTAAAATGATAAAGTTTCTTGAAAGTTATAATTATACACAGAGTTTTTAATTCATTTATATTTTCCTAGAATTCTTAGAAAGTAGTATTAATGCCCAAGTAATAAGCAAAATCAAAAAAGATGATTTGCGATGTAAGTGAAGGATTACAATAACATACAACATATAATATATACTCTAAAATACAAAAAAAAAAAATTGAGATGAGAAAGTTGTAATGATAAATTGGAACGCCCAGAAGAAGAGGTAAAAATAATGTTCAATAAATGGATGTGTAGGAATTTATAGTTCAATAAAAATTATAAGTTGGAAGTATACCATTGAAAGGACGATAATGTAAATTATGCAAAGAATATAATTCATTGCAGATAATTAAATTACCATGACTCATTGCAGTTTAGTAACTGAAGAGGATTAACACAAATGAACAACTTGATGGTACATATGAAGAATAATTAATTGCAAATTCTAAAATGAATAAATGAAGATGATGAAATCAGTGAAAGATAATGAAGACATCTGAGGATGATATATAGTAGTAAACATTATATTCGAATGATGAAATAAGTTTATCGGTTAAAAGGTATTCGCTGCCAAGCGTAATAAGTTTCACCGAAAACAATTAGTTTACTACCATATCATCAATAAAGCTACTCGGACTTGACAGAACTTGGACTATAACACAATTTAATAATTTAAAGCTTTCTCAAATAAACAATTTTTTAGTATTCCCCCGATAGTGAGAATAAAAACGAACAATATATCCAGTTATTAAGAAATTACAATCAAATTTAAAATCATCATTAAATTATAATTACAATTGTCTGATGTAAAAGGTCATATCGTAAGGTTAGACATATCTTGTTAACCCAACCTTGAAATATTAGCAGTTTTGTGTTTCGAACCGAACACGTGTCATTACCGGGAATTTTTAAGAACGGGGAATCTGACGTCAAAGAGAAAGGACGTAACGGAAGACAGAAAGTGGACGAAAAATTGGAAACATTATTGGATGAAGATTCGTGCCAAGTGCAACAAGAACTTACATTTGCTTTCAGTAAAACAAGAGGCACCTTTCTTTAAATTTTTTATTCAAAACAATAGGAGACTTCTTTGTACACACAATCAAAAATTTGTTAATAAGAAATTAAAACGCATCGCAATGAAATTTACTATTCAATTCAGATCTCACTTATGAATTTCAATAAATTTCAATAAAATTAAACGCAACTTGAAATGGTATCCTCGAGGAATCTTACATGCGGAATGCATTTCGTCTTTTTATTATAATTATAATTTCACCCGTACAGTGAGCAATTAAAATAATCCAACGTCATAAAAACCCGTTAAAGATGATTAAACAATAAACCACCACGACAGCGACGCAAGTGAGTCGAAAACTCCGAAATGCTCGTCGACCCGTTCGTGCGGTTTGGGTGCCCCCCCCCCCCCCCCCCGAGAATGACGTCACGCACTGGTCGAAGACTCGTCGACTCGGTGAAATTAGCAGCGACGTCGGCTCGCTGGCGGTAACCGGGTCAAAACAGGTTGCCCGATTGATTCCCCGTTATTAAAGTACGCCCCAACGAATGATTAATGTCGAGTTAATGACGCGGGGAGGGGGGGGGGGATAATGATTGGCGGGGCGTGGGTCGCGCGACAAATAAATTGCTTGCGGGACAATGACATCGCGGTTCGTCGAAGAAGTTTCCGTGAGTCGTCACTCCGGGTGTATTTGGGCCGGACCGTATCATTTGCATAGCCGCGTCGGGGTAATGACGGGCGTGCGCAAGAGCAGCACACGCCTTTGCATAATGTCCCTCCATACATAATGTATGGATTTCACACCCTTTTGACGTCTCGGAAAATCACGGGGCCCCACCCGATCGGACGGGCTGCGACGGTGCTGCCGGGCGTTGCGTGGCGGGCGTTAACCATTCCCGACGTGGCACAAGCCCGCGGGGAATGCTCGCCCGGGGTTACCGGAATGTTTCAAGGAAATGCCGCTGTAAGAGTCCGTCTATTTATTCCCCGACAACTTCGGCCATCGCTGCCGCCAAACAACGCCTTACTATCCATCCGGTGACGCAAACAAATAATTAGAGGGCCGCCGGGGGACCTTTTGTTTGCCGGCTCATTCAATTTTCGCTGTTTGATTAGGGGAGGCGCGCGGCTGCGGTTAGAGATGCGAGGAAAAAGGAACAGCACGCGATATGACTAATTCGAGCTGTTACTTTTTTTTTGCATAGGCAAATAATCGATCCAAGTGCGACGCTGATTAAATTACAGTTGCCAGTACGGGTGTAGGGGTTACCGCTATGTTTCTTTTCCATTGACAGATGAATGATGTTGATGGAAATGGGAAGGGATACATGATTCCTTGTTGATCGTTAGATATTTCTGAATGATCTTGGGATTACTGAAATAATTCTAGTTAGTGTATTTGAAAATGCAGTGGTAAAAGTATTAAGTATTTGGGTTAATCTTAGTTTTGCTAATAAAAAACTAGAGTTGCCACGACAAAAAGATGTAGCTAGGCATAAATTTAACTACATGGAATATGGCTAACCATAATAGGGGCATTCACCGCAGGACCATATCAGGATCCTATCAGTACTTGGATCAGACTGATCAGTGAAAGTGACTTGGCCAATATTATTAATAAATTATTTTTACCGAATCTATCTTACTATCTTACTGAACTACCGTGTACTTCATAGTAGATTCTAGTGGAAATTTAACCACCCCAGAGTAAGGCTTGAAACATTTAATATTATTCCGTGAAAATGACTGATAAAAAGAACTTGCAAGTTTCGCAAATTACAATGGACATTAGAATACGACGAAGCGAAAATGATGGAACCTTGGCTGCTAAACTGGGGAATCAATGAGTGAAAATGAATTACTCGGATGTAAAGGATGTAATGATCATTGACAAGGTGCAATTTTACGACCGGGACGGCGCGATGAAAACGATGAAGTGCGCGCAAACCAACGAAGGAGATCAACTCTTGGCGCGTAATGCGTCGGGCAATAATTCAGCGAAGACAACGACGGAGGCGACTTTCGAAGGCAAAAGGACACGCTAATTACAATCCGTCCCGATGCTCGCGGTGTGTATTATTAATGTAAAAGTGCGCAGCGGCATAAGGCAATTTCCGCGCTTCAATTTATTATAATACAATTCGGGCGTAATGGCTGAAACATATTTTTGTAATCGAGTTTGCCACGGCGCGCCACTTTGCAACGTACGTAAGATCCGTTTAAGCCGGCTCTCGCAGCGTGCAATTTTTATTCCCGCCGTCAAACGCAAATTACTTTCATCATCTAAATTCATTAAAACAAATTAGCCCCGGTCCCGCGCGACCCTGCCGTTTAACCGTCGACTAATTTTGATTCGAAAAAGCGCGTCTTACGTCGCTTTTTACAATTGCGCGCCGCACTGGCGTCGCAAAAAGGCCATCAAATATTTGAAAGCGAATGTCCCCGAAAAGAGTCAACATTTCATTTTCCGTAATTAAACCGTTTTAAGCATAATGGCAAACGTTTGAAGGCATTTTAATAACGCTTCTATAAATATGGCGAGGCTGCCTCCTCTTTATGAAAAGCTATAACTCTATATATCACCGCGAGCAAAATGCATCCTGTTTTCAAGGAAAACGTATTCCATATTTGTGACTGTAATAAAGACAGTATTATCCCCGGCTATTTCATTATCACGATTTCACAGCGATCAGCACACGCGGCACCGCAAAAACTTATTAGCGACCGGCTATTGGACGAACGTCACTCCGGGAGTCAACCTCGATGGAAATCATGATGGAAAATAATAATAATGAAAAAGGAAAGAGGGTGAGGGGGGAGGGGGAAGGAGGAACGCCACAGAGGCGGAGAAGAGTCCATCGACCGACGACTGATCGAGTAATCTATCCGTCGACGTCGCGGTTATTGCCAGTATTACCGGACATTGATTTCGAATTAGTGCAAATTGAAAGACGTCGACGTAAGATTAAGAAAAAAAAAGTGAAAATATCGGCGAGAATAAAAGTCTGGAAGAAAAACGCGGAACATAGTTTCGCCGACAATTACGTCGTCACTGTTGAAATTTTGATGAATCGAGATGAAACGACATAGTTATTTAATTTCGCGAATTTTCGCCCGCTCTTTCGTCCGCCTTGGTACTTTTTTTTTAAACGGAATTTCGAAATCGAGGGGACTGGTTTTTGTATGCGTAATTTTGTTGCCCGTAGAAAAGTACATTTCTTTGGCTTTTAGCAATTCGAATCGAAACAATTAAAAGTGCATTTAAAACGGTTTAAATTGTAATTATATTTAGGTTAAATTCCAATTTTTAGTTGGTAAGTAGGTAAGTAGGACATTTGAAGTAGTTCTATTAACATTTAATAAAATTTAAATTTTTTGATTGATGTTTTATTAATTATCACAGAAATAGTGTGATAAACATTCCCATTAATGACCTAGCTATAGAAAAACCGAACCAAAACCCTCAATAGTTTTGTTATCAATGAAAATATTGTTTAGTTTTTATCGTCATAACCTAATGAAGGTTCAATGATTTAAAATCATATACATATATATACTATATGTTATATACTATACTACATTTTATTAGTGTTACCGCGGGAGTTAATATTTTGAGGAAACAAAAGAAATTGCTGCGAGAAAAGAAGAGATACTCATAACTAAGAATAAACGATAGAAGAGATAGCGAATGATTAACCCTTGCCAAAAGAAGGAAGCGAAACATTTGTCAACGGAGCCAAACTAATGTAATATGGCAAAATTTTTTGTGGGCCGTCGTTTGCATATGTCCGATACATAAAAAATGTTCGTCTTAATCGACGAAGATGGCGAAAGGTAGCTTTTAATCGCGATCGCCGCCCACGGGCTCCTTCATCGAAGAATCGTCGGAACGTCGTTCATCCGTAACATTTCCAGTCCGTTAACCGTTATATTTGCAACGTCGCAAAAGACCCAAGTTATGTCATCGACTTTAAGAGCGTGGAACATTAACATTGAATTCGCGGTTATGCAAAGAAACGATGATTCTTTTTCCGTTCATATATATTATTATTCTTTCGTTTTCTTTTTTGTTAATAGTACCATGTAATAAATATTAGTGTGATTGCAAATGTAATAATCAATATAAAATATGAACAAATTTTGGAATGAAATTGACTGACTTTAAAGTCTGTTTAATAATTTTGACACTAAAATTATTTTAAGTTTATTGTGAATAATTTTGATAAAGGTCTGCATTTTTTTAACTAAATTTTTTAGAAACTTATATAGTATAGTCCAAATGGAAGTTAAAATACGATTCAGTAGTGTGGTAGTATTAGAATGATAACGTCGGCTGCAGTAGGACTAGATTGGAAATGAAATATGGAAAATTAACACTGGCACAGTACTGGTAAAAACCCGTTTAATAGAAAATTCTATCATTCGCCCATTGTGCCAATCATTTGTCAGCATCGGCAATTTCCACGTGGGAGTCTGTGATTATATGAAAAGATAAAACATTGTTTTATTAAGTAATGAATTTTGATTTTCATTTGCCTTTCACATTTTTCGAACCCCACATAAACGGGCAATTTTTTTTTTTTTTATTGGCGACGATGACATTTGTCGAAATATCACGATAATTATAATGCTATTAATTACGTGGTCTCTTAACAATAGCCATTGTCCCAGAATTTTATCGTCAAATCGTATGATTCACGATAATACATCGCATTCGTACAAATTAGGATGACGTTTCATAAATAAGGCTTGTAAAAGGTGAAATAAATGTACATAATAAAATACGCGCAACGACCTATCGACGTGTTTAAGCGCATAAAATGCAAGATAACGTCACTCCACGCGAAAGTTCATATCGTGTACGTTTTACTAGTCACCAAACCGCCAGTTAATCACGTTAATGCACGAGAATGATGACTTTCTAGTTTTACTCCAAGTAATGGTCGACGTGTGGTTCTCCGCTGTGTACCTTAATTATGATTATTACCGCGCTATAAAAATTGTTTGTCAACTGCTTCAAAACCAATTCGTTCGGCATGAATCACTGACGTGGAATAATAGTCATTTGAAGATGCACAATTTTTTTTATCACTCTTTTTTTATTATTTTTTTACTGACTTTTATATACGTTTTTACTGACAAATTTCAGTTTACCGCCATTTATTGTATTATTTCAAACTGCTTTGTTCTAATGAATAATATATTTTATTTGTACATGTTTACAAATTTATGACAGTTTATTATTTAAAAATTAACATGATTAAACTATATTTTTATTCGGGGTTTCATTTGATAATTATTAGATAATTTTGCATCTACGTTATAATTATAATTAATAAATATACTTATTGCTTTCACAAATTTTCATTCGTAATTACAAAGTTTTGAAATTTAAAAAATTCGTAATATGTTTCATTTACTTTGAGATTGATGTTGTAAAAGGAATTTCATGAAAGGCAACTCTTAATTTCAATGAAATGTTTAAATATGTTTAATGGATTTTTATTAAACGAAAACTATAAAGTCATCGTTTTAGATGTGTACATTATATTATGCCGCATTATATGAGACGACAATTGATAATGATGTAATAAAAAGTTGGAACAAGACATCACATTGTTCGATTAGAATGTATTTATAGCTCGTTTGGTGACACGCGACTGGTAGGTTTTGATTATTTTCAATGGAGCATTCCGCAATGCAGTTTGTTTAATGAAATATTTAGACTTGACCTATAAAGAAATACATTATTACTTCCTTCAGTTAATATTAAATATTTGCATATTTCACTTTATTTTCAATTTTATGAGAGATTAAGTAAATATAATTAATTATAGATGTACACTAATTTGATAAATTTGTAAATGTTAAAAGCGGATATTTATTCGAATTCCGTTCAAAATTAAACAAATTATTCAATGAATTGTCAAATAATTGAATTGCAAATTTACCTCTTACATTAATGTTGTATCAAATTGGATTTTACAAAGATAATATAATAGAACGAAATTAGGCTTTGCATAAGTAATGTGCCCTGTCATTGAAATAAAATATTATGCATGTTTCAGCAATGTAATGATAAAAGGTTAATTAATTCATATATTATGTATCTCGTATAAAATGTGCGTGTGCAAATTAATCTAGATGCATACGTCAAAAGGTTGTTTATTAGATATTTGTTAATTTATATTACACACGAGTTCTCATATATATATTTTTTTCAATCCCAAACTGTGAATTATCTTTAATAATTAATTATGCGAATATATAATTACAATGTTATATTTATCGATTCAACTCGTTTCCAATCACTCTATTTTCTTTATTTTTTATATAAAAAATAACATATATTTTACGACGATTTTATTTTTCTTTTAAAAATAAAATATATTTTACTTATCGTGTTAAATGAGTGATTGTTTGAAGAAATTTTACTGTCCAATATTATCAACGTGTATCATTAATTATAAATTACTTTTACTGTACTATAAAAAAATTATAAGAAAACAGAACAGTTATTTAAATTTTATATTTTTATTTTTTTTTAAATAAATTATATAAAATTAAAAAAAATTATATATATGTATATATAAAAAGTTATAATAATATATATTAGTGATATTACATCCAAATTCCCAAAAGATGGAGTATTTTATACTACAATTTTACTTGCTTATATTGTCATTCAATAGGATACTTTATTACAATAATAGTAGTCAGTAAAAGTGGGATTTAGAAACAGAGACTCGGTTTAAGATACATTTCTTAACGCACATTTGGCGTCCTAATAATTGGGAAGATTAAAACTATCTCAAGTTTAAACGCCTTACGATTACATTAGCCAAACTACCTCGCAAAGTCATACTAATTATCTTATTAGAAGATAACCGTGATATGACGTGCATCTGACTTTAAGATCTGGAACGAAAATGTCAACGTATTCGAAAGTACAGAATTATTCATTGAATTAAAACAAATGATCTCGTTTCGCTACAAGTACCATCTCGTATTTAATGCAGCCCTTACCATAATTTATTTAATATCATAACGATCAATTAACACTCCATCGTTATTAATTTGCTCATATTCTTTGCTATTATGTTTTAAACTAGTGACAAATTTATATATAGCGAATCTTCGTACGAGTTAAAGAAAAAATGATTTATTTTAATTAGTGCTTTTTTCTTATTTTAAGGGACATTTAAAACGTATCTTCAAATTATACGTATCGAATCTCCTATGTATCGTGTAATTATGCACACTCGACAATATCGTTATATAATAATTTGTCGTATTTTCATTCAAAGTGAAAGTTATCAACGAAATCATTGTATGAAAATGACAAAGTCTTTGCGACCTTTGCACTTAACATTTGTGAAATGATAAAGCGCACAAATATTCTCCGATACGTAACTTTGAATAAATGCAAATCACGCATTGTGTTTTGGAAGTAAACCGGCATAAATAGAACGATGTTGAAACTTGGTTGCGCAAGCGCGATCAAAAATACCTCCGGAACATGATGTATTGCCGCGCGTCACGATTCCCAATCATCTTGTTAAACAAATTAAATTTCTCCCGGTGAATGCGAAAAGAAACGGCAGAGACAAAGATAATAATCATCGAAGGAAGAAGGAAAGAAAGAGAGAGAAAAAAAAGAGGAACAAACAGGGATACGCCGCGACACAATAAATAACGCGCGTTTTTGCCCACGCGGGTAATCTTCGCAATTTTCTTCGTTTCCTTTAAAACAAGAGCCTATAAATACCGAAAAGTGTCAACGCATAAAATCATTCGACTCAAATTGCCCGGTGCAGGTGAAAGTTATTCCTTTTTGCGAAGAATAAATGTCGGGTTACGTAAGTCCTCTGGGAATGCGAGTGTAGGTACGACCGGCGCGGCGGAGAAAAACGCAACAGAAAGAGAGGCACGGAATCGGCGAGAGGGGGGCGAGAGAGACGGAGGCAGGGTGCACGCGCGGCCCCGGGAGAAATCGCGTTTGCGAGGCGATTCGCGCGGTGCGTTCGGCTGTAAGGAAGAAGCGACAGAAGCGGAAGGGGCTACCTCATCCGCCCACGCAACATTTGCACTTACAACCAATACACCCGAAACGACCGTTCCGATGTCATTCGGCAACATTTTATTGCCGAACCAGCACTTTCTGCTTGAATGACCGACTGCAAAAGATTCCCGATTGTGCAAAAACATCGAATATGCTAAAACCGATTAAAACCCATTGGAACAGATTGAAACTCATTGGGTCCAATTGAAACGCATTGCAATGAACTAAAACCTATTAGAATCGATTAATACACTGACATTGTTGAAAATTCCACTTGTTAAAATTTTAAATAATCTAATGGAAAAGAGATTTTTCCTTATCTAATAAAGAATAATCGGGTCCAACAGAATGTGGAAATGGATTTAATTTTAAATATGTCTCAATAGAAGCATATTCTTGAATGAAAATCGTTTATCATTTTATTGAATTCGAATTCGAACCATTAATTATAACAGCTTTCGTCGTAAAAAAGCCGCGTATTGTATTAAGTTTAATAACTGAATTTAAATAAGTTGAAAAATTGAATAAAGAAGTAAACTGCGAACGGTAAAAGAAAAGAATCAGTTTAGTTGAATGTCGAAAGCGCGGAAAATCTAAGACAGATTTAATCCGAGCGCAGCGTCCCGAAATTGCATAAGAAAACGGCAAATTTTTTCGGATGTTGTTTTCGCGAGTGCGAATAATACGTTGCTTCTTGACATTTCTCAGCCGTATCTCAAACATTCCACGTTCTGTGCTCGCCGACAGTCGGATAACATTGAAACAAGGTAGAATTTTGTCTCAACGTTATTCACCTGGTCGTCCCGTATCTCGAAACAGCGAGGATTTTCCACGATACACACCTGCAACAGAAAAAAGACATTCCGCCATTAATGAAGTGTTAAAAAGTAACGTCGTAAGCGGCGTTCAAGCGCCTTATAGCGCACAAAACGTAAAGCAATCGGCGCGCGATCGCGGCAAACGAAGACGTTTAGCCGGGCTTGCACAATACCAAATAACTCCGCCAATACATATATTATCACTGACAAAGTAATTGTCTAAATTGAGCAACGTTTAAGTAATAACTTAGGAAATCAGACAATGGCCATTGTTAAACAAATGTCTGACATAAATTCTACCGGCCAATTAAACACCTAACTAACGTTTCAGGAGAAGAAAAAAAAGCAAATAAAAAAGCTAAAGTAAAGAGTTGATACGACAAAAAAAAAGGTCAGGGAACAAAGGATTTTGAGCGAAGCTGAAGAAACAAAAGTCAAAACTAGATCCAAATGCGAGATGCGCAGAAAAATCTTTCGTACCAGAAGTAACGAAACCTTACGTGTTCAATTTAAAAGTATAAGTTAATGTAATAAATACCATTTAAGGTTGGCAAAGATAAATAAAAAAAGTGAAATTCGACGATTTCTTGTTTGAGTATGATAAAGATAAAGACGGGCAAAGGACAAATAAATTTAGGAAAGGGCGAGATAAAAAAGGGTACGAGGTGAACAAAAATGTTTCGCGCGACAAACGGCCGGGGGGGAAAAGAAATGCAAAGTGGTATCGCATAGCGCTGTCAAACCCTTTTATTGATCGCGTAAAGTAACAATTTCCTCGGCGAACAATGCGCGGACGTGAAATAAAAGTGCGCAGGCACGCCGGCGATGCCGATTTCGCGTGTCCGATTGCGCAGGGTCATCGTCATCAGGATTTACGACCTTTATGGTGGTCGTTAGACACGTTTCGCACCTGGCCCCGTGCACGTAAAACTTTCAATTAAGAAAAATTGCGTTATTGCCCGCGACGCAATTATAAGCCGCAACTTTTTATTACCGTCATACCCGGCGGCTGGGGAGAATTTTTATAGTCAGAATTCAAAACACTTCTTAACTCGTGGTAATGGGATTAAATTGAGTAATTGCTGATTGATCATATTTTTCAAACGGTACTTTACTTTTAAACCATAGGAAGGATTACGTCGTAACTTATTAAATATATATTAAGAGAAGAATTCTAATTAAAATAAAAATTTTAATTGTTTTTCATGCACTGAGAAAAGAGAATTATAAAAATACTGGACTTTATAGTAAACGACGAATATACTTATCTAGTACAAAAAATTACCATGCAAGTTTAGTAAAATATTTTTCAATATATTTTACTAGACTAGTTTAGTATATTTTAAAATTAGACAAATATATTTGGCGTTTAGTAGAAAGGCTTGTTTTTTACTATTCCTTTTTCTCAATGTAGAACCCACACTAATAAAATAAAACTCCACTTTCTGTAGAACTGAATCGTTTTCAAATCTTAATCCATTTTAATTCAATCTAATCAACTACTATGTGAATTTTAGTATTTTCCAAATGAATTATTCGTTAATGTACTTAAATGGAAATTATAATCTGCGAAAATATAAAATTCTCTATGTTCAGGTAAATCTTATTGCAATTCATTTCAATTTGTTTGAATCGATTTTGAAGTGGTCTTTAGTAGAATAAGAAGCATCTTATTCACATACGCATATAAAATACACGTACACGCCACTTGTTAAGTGTGAAATCGCATTATTATATATATACACGTTTAAATGATATTTACCTTGCAATAAAACAATGTTACTACTGTCAATACGCTGAACGGGAATCGAGGTAAATTCCATTTTATTATTAATTAAGATTTCATGCCGATCTAATTATGTTTTCCACCAATAGATATTTTAATCGTTTTCAATAGAATTTCGTTACAGGGAAAGTTCGGGATGTTACTTTTGAATTATAATTGCGTTTTGATAACTTGATACGACGAAAAGGTGCCCCCCCCCTCCGCCCTCCTTTCCAATGTTGCGAACTCATTCAAAGTTGTCTCGTAGCGCGAACTCATAACAAATCGCGCAAATGCATTCTTGAATGATGCGTTTTTTCATCAGGCAGAGGAGTCGTTCCTCTATTTGGAACGCTCACTTCCCGATAATAATCGCGAATTGCAAGAAAGTTGTCTGCGAGATGGCACGGAGGTATAATTAAAAGTGTTTGGCAGAGGCTGCATGCTCGTTTTTGTGCCACCATTTTCTTTCACTTTTTCCGTTTTATCCTTTTTTTTTGTTTTATCTATGCTTCATTATGATTATTATTATAATTATGATGATGATCATTATTTGTAAACTCTGATGAAAGTTTACGTCGAGGATGACGACTTTGATGAGTTGTGATACACTTAAAAGGTATTTTCGTTGATACAATGGATATTGTTTGTGAGTTGGAACTTTATAAATAATTCGGAGTTTCTAAAACATTTATATTTGGAAGAGATTACGATTACCCATAAGAAGGGAGGAATAACTCGGAAAAAATTGTCATTTTGCGATAACAATAGAAGCAATTTTTACAACTTTTTTTGTCGCGTTATTGTCAATTATTTTTCGTAAAATTTATATAATATAAACTGTGAATTAAATTGTTTAGTGGAACATTTGTAATCGAATTTAAAGAACATTCAACTGTAAACATTGAAAAAGTGCTACGAGAATTCAAAACTATTATATTATGCAACAATTTTTATAGTAAATATTTATAGAAATATTTCATGCTTGAAAATTAATTTATGAATTAAAATTACATTTGTATTTGCAGTGAAACATTTCATAACAAGTATTTAGATATATAAAAATTTAACTTGAAGCAAATTATGTTTCTTAATTGCAATCAGTTGCAGTAAGCGAAAAGTTCAAGTTTTCAACATACGCGTAATCAAATTTAATTAAATACAATTAACTGCTTATTTTTCATTCGAATTTTACGAGGCCACTTGTGCAAAAAAAAAAATTAACATTAATATTAATTTAAAATTTGTCTGCACGTGTACAAACTTTTTTCCCCCTTTTTATACGCGATATTTCAAGTGAATTCCCGGGTTCTCACAACTCTTTTGAATCATTGCGTGGCATCGAAACAAGGTTGCTGTGCGAAGCACTTAACTTGATTTCAGTGGCGCGATTCGGGCCGAGTTATTCCTTTTTAATTGCCGCGCATAAATAAGTGTAACGCTCGCTGTCGCGTCTGCGAAATCAATCTTCCCAAACGTGTTATTTGGTTTATTCGAGTCCCCGCATTTGCGTCCTTTTTCCGCGACCCGCGAGAGTCCAATTGCCGTAATTATTTTAATGAACGACGATTCGTGGTTATTGCCGGGGGAGCTTTGTTGTCGCAAAATTTCGTCTCGCAGTTTAATGAGCATTTAAACGTTCGACAATTTTTATTGCCCATTTCTGTAATCTGATATGTTTAAGGGAGAACTTTTTGTCCAGCAAACATTTTTCAGTCGACTTTTTCCTACCGCCTTAATGCCACTTCGTTTATTTAAGGAAATGCTTTGGAAATAAATGTTTAATCTTACACACACAGCTTAATTTAATAGCTTATATAATTTAATTTCTACATTAGTGTTATATTACTTAGACTAATCTACTTTTAACCTTTTTCCTTTTTTAATTAAAAGTTTCATATTTCCAATTTGATATCCAATTAGAATTTGTTGAATGTATTTGTTTTTAATATTAAAGAGAATTTAAATTTTTGTATATAATGACTGTTATAGTATATTTCTAAAGTGAAGAATTTTTCATTTTAAAATCTATGATTTATTATTTATTTTAGAATTATATTGGAAAGCTACTTTTTTATTACATTATTGGAAAGCTTTCGTTGCTGCAATTTTATTAAAAAATTGTTTGCAATAATATTATAGATTAAAATATTTGACTAGAAATTTTAAAAAGAATGTCGTCTTAAATTAAAGTTGCAAGAAATTTTTGTATAGTGCAATCTCACTTTAAATGATATTAAATTATCTAAAACAAGCTAATAGAAAATTTAAATTTTCTTGTTTTATTTCACATCTATCGTAAATTATTTCTACTATTATTTATCAAAACGATTTCACGTAATAAAACTTGCATACGTTAAACGTTATTATTTATAGTTTGAAATTTTAATGAAACGATGGAAGCGGCAGATAATATAACTTAAATACGTATAAATGAATATATTTTCCAAGCATTATACTTTTTTTACATAAAAATATGGAAATACGAAAATAATTTTACTGGAATATTATAAACGTATTTCTTACATTCGCAACATATCATTCGTTTTAATAAATATCTTTCTGCGACGCCTCCACGTAGTCTATTACATCGGCATCAGATTGGACAAAATACGACACGAATTTTCGACAACACACCCGGCATTAACGCGCAAATAATTGCATTTGGCCGGAGCCCTTCGTCGACTTTCAGCGCCAAAACATACTTCACCTCACGACTGTACACATTGTTCGTCCCGGATCCAGTTTCTATTACCAACTGATTTACTCCGCCTCCGCCGCACGAAATCCGCAGAAAGTATTTCCGTCGTCGTTTCTTCCTTTTGAGAGCTGCTTTCGACGTTTCTGGATACTTGAAATTTGTTTGGTTTATTCTCCGAGCTGCGCTTTTCCTTCCACGGTCCTTCTTAATTTTTCAGCTGTCTCGTCCATATTTGTCTTTGAACTCGAAACATCCCATCCGTCCGCTCCTTTTTTTCAATCTCGTTTCCCCTTTGATGAGCCCACTTTGTACTGCAAATCTTCACCGCTGATTATCTTTGTGGTGCATTATCGATTTTCTTATTAAGGACAATTTTACACGGGCCAGAGGTACAATTTCAAATACTCCTCGTTGCTCTTCATTCGAGTATCGTTTAATGTTTAATAGCGATTAAAATCTCTATTTTCAGGTAAATCTTATTGCAATTCAATATTATTTTTCATCCTAAGCAGAGGTTCTTTGCATTGATAAAAATTAATTACAAAGATTTTCATATTTCTGATACGAATTACTTCATCTTCTTTAGGCAATCTCCACTTTTATTTCCATTGAAATTTAATTTTTCTTGCCTTTTTAATATTGCATTACCCAATTTATGTATATTAAAAATAATTATATTAGGAGTAAGGTAATTAAGTTTCCGTCGTTTTTTCTTTTGCAAATTGTTGACATTTTCAATGACTTTAAACTACGTGAAATTACAAGCTCTCGTTGCGTTTGGCACAAATCTTCAAACAATAATGCTTCCAAGTTCGCACACTTCTTCGTACACTTTGGGGCTTCCATTCTTTGTCCTTTGTCTTCGACGTTAAATTCACCACTCTTAAAAGTCCCCATAATTAATGCTTATTCGGCTCTAAACTGGTTTTTTTCGAAATTTTCGAATTGCTACGGCAGCACCAACTGATTTAACATTTATGGTAAAATTATATAATAAAATTTACTATATTATAAATAACTTCCGTTCTTAATCTAGAATTTATTAAACAATTTAGTTGGACATATACATTTAATACAATTTATTGTACTACTTTATAAATCCTATCCCAAGCACAGACATTTCAACCAGTTATTAACAATACAAAAAAAGTTTAAAATAAATTCGCAACAGATCACATTCGAAGCAAGAAGCAAATAAATAAGGATCGTTCTCGACTTGGAATTCATCAAGTTTCTCGTTTGAAATTCCCGCCTCATAACTCGGTCGATTAGCATCTGGTAAGGGAGCAGCCGACAGCGCCGATTTCGTTAATCGTTACTGTTTTACACGACGATCATGTAATCGTGATAGCGCGGCGCCAATTAAACGATCAGCGAACCCGCGGGTACCGCGGAATTGGCTCGTCGCATGCAAAAGAGCGCGGTTAATTACGAAAATTCTTAGCCGTGGTACTCGCGGTCGTATTGTCGTCGTCGGCGCAGTGTCGACTATTATCGGGGGCCCCCGAACAAGCCTCACTTTATTTCGTTTTTACAGCGGCGCATCCTAAATGTGTTTCTGTGTTTCGATTAATGAGACGGCGATAAAGCCGAGCAAAGTCCGGGGCGCCCCGGGAGAGGGACAAAGAGCGGCTCTCCCGTGGTCCCCGATCGACGAAGATCGGTGGCTAAGTATACGTAATTGCAATATCATTAATTAACTATGGACTTCGGGACACTTTTTATCAATCGCTCACGACGTCGAGTCCCTTATCGTTCGTTTTTACTCTGGCCTCTCCTCTCCCTCCTGCCCATCCATTTTCCTACATTTAATTAACTTTCCGGGCAAATTTTTACTTTACTGCGCTCCTGCGACAAGCAATCAAATAACGAAAATCGGCGTGGGATAACATTTTTGCGAATTGTATTTCATTTCGTACTTTTATGTCTCACAAAGTGGACGATGCAAGGCAAAAGTGTTTTGAATTCTTGAGAACGAATAAAGTGCTTCTTTGATGACAGAAAGGTAATTAATTCTTTTTTTTTTGGTAAATTTTGCATTGGTTGACATTCTTTAATGAGAACTGAATTGGAATGCGTGCAGTGAATTTAAAACGACACTTTATATTATCATCCTAATTATTCATGCTATATTTCTCTCTACTTTGTATAATAAAAGGGAGAATCAAATGTTTCCAATGTGAAAAAAGAAGTACACGAATGATGTTTGCAAACGTTCGGAAAGTCATGCGAATAAAAGTGAGTTTAATTTACACTTTGAAGGTCATAAAATTGAATAGAAAACTGAAACAAAGTTTCTTTATATCTTGTCTTTTTCGATAAAAAAAGTTGTTACGATAAAAATTACTATACTGTATTAAAAAGTGGGGACAGCTCATCATCGTCTTGTTACATTTAATGTACAGTTTGAAACAGGTTATGAGAATTGTATGAGTTTGTATGATCCAGCATCGTAAAATGACTGTTTACCTTATAGTCTCTTTTATAATATATAATAAACGTAACACATAAACAAACTCTGTCTCTACTTTATAATATTTACTACAATTACTGTACAGTATAATAATTTTTAATGCAACTTTTTTCCCCAATGTGAAATCGCCTCATTTTTCGGTCCTGCAATTAACAGCATTGCGTTCTAAACTCATCTAATTCCCACGTGGGTTACCCTTACTCACGCGGCCTAACATTAAAAACCACGCAAATCTGAAACATACCAATTCCGGGCGCAACATTTTTGTCCGCGCTGAACTTCGGTTGACTTCTGTTCGTGCTAGCCTTGGGCGCTGCTCCGCGAGCCATTTCTTCATTACTTTTCGAACCTTTAATAATCCGAGGGCCGCGCTCTCGCGGCACGCTTCTTTTTCACGCGCGCGACTGAGTGTTATTACCGAGATACGAAACGTCTCGACGTTCGCGAAAAAGTGGGCAGCTTTAACGGGAAAGGTAATTTACTAATGGATATATGCTTTTGAAGTATTCGAGAAGGGAAATATTGTCGGCAGATGCCCCCGGTCTCTTGTGTGGTTTGGAGGATGTGCCTGAAAAGGGGTCTCGGGCAAAGTAAGGGGGAAGGATCAAAAATTGTTTCGGTAGGAAACGCACGCGGCTTCGTAATTAATATATATTTTACATGCGGCTTGCGAATTTCACTCGCCGGTTATTTATCACCCGTCCCTAACGTTCAATAAGTTATTACTCGATGCGATAATCCGGTACGCCGTTGTTAATTTATAATAGGGTTAGGCAGACAGAGTAGACAGAGATTCGTGGAAAAAATTATCGTAAAAATACCATAAAAAATTGTTGCGCTACACGATAAAACGGTAATGTTGTTAATTACCTTTAAACCTCGTGATATCGTACGTTATCTTGTCAAAAGGAAATTTATTTTTTGAAACAAAGGAAAATTTACATCACGAAGAAATTGTGAACATTTTGACATTACAGAAAAAGATTGCGCGTAATGGAAAACAATTTCCGGACGGATGTGCAATAAATTGGAAAAATATTATTCGACGTTTTAATATTAAATACAACATGTAAAATTAATGCACATAAATATATTATTGTTATGCAAATTGCGTATAATAGAAGACTAATTGAATTTCCAACAGAATTTGGGTAGCCGTCAGTTTGATCGCGCCGCTGGATTCGATGCTCGTCAAATTCGCGCGGATTATTCAATTAGTAGAAAGTAACGCGATTGGTTGGTCATTGCGTTTAGATGCGTCATTATTATACACCCGGCAGGAACAAAAAAATTATTTACGTTAAGAATGTTTAATCCGAATCAAATCATTATTCACACTATTGTTCGATTTTTGTTATTCAATTTAACCATACTAAAACGGCCATGGTTTGCAACGAATTGATCATCATAACGGAAGAAATATAATTTCAAATTCACAGCTAAATTCAGGGACAATAGTATTCTATTTTGTAAAATTCACCGAACGTACTATTCATTGGTTACAGGAATAGTCCCCTAGCTGCCTTTATTAGCCTTGACAACTTTCAAATCTCGTGCAGATTTGCGCCTTGCCTAGTTTCTTGCGTCAATGCATAGTGCGAGCGGAAGACGGTGCACGGTCGCGGAAGCAATTGTGTCCGCGTAATTGATTGAACCGTCAACCAGTGGCGTGGAGGACAGTCTTATTAGCGGGTAGTATCTTGAAAAATGAGCCGCCATAATTTAATGGCGCGCTCGGCCGAGCGGATCCGCAACGCCCGAAGCAGATGCCGCGACCGATTCGCATTTGCAGCTATGATTTATCGCCGACCGCACATTTTGCTACGCGCGGGCTCATATTTTTGCGGTCCTCGTGTTACGTCGCCGACTTTGATACTAAGTAGCTGACAAGTGGGTGCGCTGTTTTGCATTCATTACTTGAGAACGGAAGGGGTCCCGAAAGGGTCTAATGCGGATTCCTGCTTCGGTGTATCCAGTTTCTTTTCGGGCTTTGCCCGGAGAGCAGCTCGCCGAAAATTTGGTTTGAATATACATGACCCCTTCTAAGTGTGTTATCGAACTCGTGACCCTGGTCGAAATTTGGGGTGAACACGACCAAAGCTCGGGATGATTATGCTGTGCGTCTAATTATTTGTCTACTTTGAAGACCGCCGATTCAGTGGACGGTTTTGCGCGTTGAATTTATGCGAATGGCGGGCTTTAAAAATTTCACTTCAACCCGCGCAAATGAAATGATGGATTTGGTAATTTGTGGTCAAAGGTAGGCGAATTCGAATTGGAGAGCGGCCGAAATGTTTTTCCCGGAAATGATGGATTAACGAACATAATTTCGCTAATTTCATCATCTCCAATTTTGATTCTCCATCCAAATTTGAGCCCGATTGGCGTTCCCGCTGAATACGATTATATTATAATCGTATTGTATTCGAAACACATTGCGGTATTGTATAATGCAATCCGTTTACATAAACTAGAACGCTTACTATGGCTACTGGCCATTTACAAATGTGGTTTTTAAATTTTCCAATTTAAAATACTCACTTTAAGCAAGTTAATTGCAATACCAATTTCAGCTTGGCACGATTTCCAATTCTTCAAACGTTATTACTTTTCCTAAAATGTGCCTAAAATGTGCCTAAAATGTAATCTTGACTATTTGTTTCTAGTTTTTTCCCCCCTTCTTTAAGAAATATTTGTAGTAAGAACTGTTGGTAGGTTTAGTGTCAACTAATGTGATTCAAATAAGACTAATAAATTTAATGACGTTAAATTGGTGTTCCTTGTAATCACTATTTATTTTATCTGATCTTGCGATAATACTCCAATGATACCAAAGTACTTCCTTACAAACTGAAATCGGATTACAGTTGCGGTCATCGAACATTATACCAACCTTAAAATGTTAAATTATTTGTTACAACAATCTTCTTGGAGTGGATTTAATTAATCCAATTACTCTTTATAAGCTAAATTAAAATACCATCATCCATATAATCCCGATTGTCATATTTAAGCTATTTACTTTCGGAATACCAGAAATAAAATCGCCCGTGACTAGAGTTAAAAGGAAAAAAACGATTCCGACTTCTATGGCCCTAACAATATCAAATCTCTACATATTTCCTAAAGCCGACGAATTCGGCTAACACAACGTAGCATAACTCCTTTAAAACGTTAATCTCAATACTTATTGCCGGGGGGGGGGGGCG
>JABFPN010001298.1:0-30753 GCA_022817305.1 Leptoteleia sp. ZL-2020 | reverse complement strand
CCTTGGGCCAGCTTTGGACGCCATATTACGTGCTCAAATGCAGTGTACCTGGTTAGTCCCTTATAGGGCTCGAATCAGGAAACCGTTGTTCAGGTATTCCACGTTTCAGCCCCATTGGGGCCCTATAGGTGATAGGGCATGCCCGATTTCATTTCTACCTGGGTAGTTGAATGCAATTTATAAACATTAATTTCTTATTCAAATTTGAACTCTTAGTTATAATCTCATCGGGCTCCACAGTGGGAAAGAAGTACCGCGATTGTGAACGATAAATTATAACACAATGAAAATATAAATTGGTAAATTACTTTAAAAATAATGTAAATATTTTAAAGTATATAAAAATGGAGTAAATCGACGTAGGAATTTTTATAATTTGTTCGTTTTTATTGAAATCATAAAATCTTCAATTCATGATTTTCTTTTTATTCTTGCCTCAGTTACCTTAAACTGTCTTTCACAAATTTATCTACTTCTTTCTCCCATCAACCGATAATTTTTTATACTTTTTTCTGCGTGTCTTAATCTGCTACTTCCATTACACGAACATTGTGCATCTATCGTCGCTACAACATATTAGTAATTGGATCCTTTAAAATGTGTTACAAGAACGCTCGCGAATGAGTAGTCAGCGATTGAAAAGTAAGACAAGGATTCGAGAGAAAGACTTGAATCGTGTAAACCGCAGTCATACGTAGGAAATCAATACTTATAGATGTAATTTTCAATATCTGCATTAGTAAAAGTTATTTGTATAGCGTAATAGAGAAGTTAAATATGATAAAGTTACTGAAAAAGGTTTTTTTTTTAATAATTTGTTTACATCTTACACTGACGTTTTCCAAAATATTAAGATCAATGTTTACACTACAAAGACGTTGCATTAAACTTCAGATACTATTGAAATTGTTACCTAATTCAAAATATTTATATAAGAAAATGTGATTTTGGAACTTGATATTCATTGCATTATTTGTATCTTAAGAAATAATAGTATTCAGTGTACCTAAGAAATTTACTTATTTCTCCATATTTAAAATTCAAACTTGAATGACGTCTGATATTTTGTCTCAATAGAATATTTTTTATACGTGTAAAAGTACAAAAGTTTCCCTTCCTCATCTCAAACCCAAATCTCTTACTCTAGCTGAAATTTTTAGTGAAAGTATTACACTCGCCATGGAATCGAGCGCTTTCGAATAGTTGAGAAAGGCGCAGAAACGAAAATAATAAATCACAACTGACACTGTGTCCGGACACGACATGTCGAAAAAATGATTTGCAAAACACAACGCGTTTTATTTTAATTGCTTATTTCAATTGCGCCTATATGAAGAAATTTTCCAACATTGCATCCACAGAGCTACAATCATTCATTTTAGAATAGTGGCTCAAGGATTTGTGAACTGTGTCATATTGTTTGCAAAAGTTTTCCAAAAAACGTGCACACTTTTATTTTATTGATTTTGAATCCCAAACCTTGGATCTAATATTGCGAAAATATAAAAATTGATCGCAAGGGGAGAAAACTTTAAATTTAAATTTGTTAAAGATATTTTATCTTAAAGTTAAAGTGAATTAATTATCGCAGAAACATCTTCCGTTAACTATAAAAATGGTACTCTTAAACATTTTTAGAGCCGCTTGTCTATATCCACGCCTACTTGTTTACAATTTTATGCCCTTAACACTGATATACTCGTTATCTTAATATTCTATCTTGTTTACTCAACGCCAGTATTGAAAGTACGCTCGCGCCTCACTCATAGTAGTAACAACGATAAGGGTATTAGTATGAGTAGTAATAGCAGCAATAGCAATAATAGCAGCAGTTGTAGAGGTAAGAATGAAAGTAATCTCACTTTCAGTTTCTGTGAAGGTAAATGTGTGCGTATGACGAAAGAACACTAACTTTTAGGAATTATTAAATCTGAGCACAAACTTCTATATCTGTCCCAAATCAAATAAGAAAACTAATATGAATATAATGTGATAAAGATATTTATGTATTTAACATTCAAATTCTATCCATAAAACGTAACGTTTGAAGGTTTTATTTTAAACCCCTTTTTAAATTGTAACTTCTTACATTGAGAAAAGAATAAAAAGCTTACAAGTTTGACATTATACTTGCTGGATATCATTATATCATTATAAGTCCGAATAAGTCATACTTCTCTTATGTGATCGAAGGAGCACACACTTATCAAATATTTTTGACCCCCAAAATATTTTAAAAGATAATGAGCAGAAGAAAATAAAACACGAATAAAGTTCATACCATTAAATTACACCATTATTTTTAACCGACTCTTTAATTTTCTTCACGATCAATATTGTCCCTTTAAAGTAACAATAAAAAGCCAATGTTCATAAATTTAACCATTCGTGTCTCATAAAACTGGAAACAATCGCATCAATTGTATTTAGCGACATTTCCGTCCGAAATGCGTAAAACGCACGAGGAGTCGGCGCAGGATGTAAAGGAATGAGTAAAAGTGACTGAAAAAAAGGGAGTGAAAAGAATCAACGGTTGGAATAAAAATCAGGCACCTATAGTAAAGCATCTTTGAATATGGTGTTGCCACGAATACCATTTAATTGTGACGGTTCATTGTGCGAGCCGAACCGTGGCACCACATTTAACCACATTTATAAAGCGCAGTCATGAAACATAAGTTTTTTCATCGATGCATTAATATGTAAGCGTTCGCTTTGCATATTTATATTTATTATCCTTTGCTTTCGACGCACTTATCGCGATATACATTCGAGTCGCGTTATGCTAATGTGCGACGGGGTTGAACATACGCCGCATAGTGACACGATTTCGCGATCTTTGCGCCGAGATCCAACACTCTCTCCTAAGTAAAATAATCATCGTGGACAACGTCGGAATAACAAAAAAATTATTCATTCATATGACAATAAGTTAATTGAAGTATTTAGCAACGGTACTAAATTCTAGCGTGATGCCAAACTAGTAAACATTTTATTAAAAATTGATATTTGCTTCTCTCAGTGAAGAATCTAAAATGAAAAAGTTTCGCTTCATTTTAATAAAGATATAAGCAAAGAATTGCAATTTTCTGTCTTAAATTAAATTGTTATTATCACACGAAGGCATTTAATAAATTAGTTTAAATAAAGTTCAAACAAAAATTGTTCTCGTTTAAACATCATTAATTATAAAATAAAATTAAAATTTTTTTAAAAAAAAAGTAAATAATATCGTCGAAAATAGTATTTATCAGACTATACGTAAGAAATGTGCTAATTCAACACAAAATGTAAAATTTTATTCTAACACAACTTCCTCTCGATGCAGTGATGAGAAAAATACAGATTCAAACAAATGATCTACCTAAATATCTAACGTAATAAAAGAGTGTCTATAATTTTTGCAAGATTAATAATTGAGTAAACATTAAAATTTCATCATCGACGTCCCAGTTACATTTACATGAAACGGCGGCAGTCCGACGAATATCCTCATACTTATCCCACACTTTTCAATAGACTACAAAAATAAGTCCCTTGCAAAACGGCTAAACTCGCCTGACATTTGAGCAAACATTGCCGACATTCAAACGATGCGAATAACAGGAAAAGGGGAGGAGGAAAAATGCATCGTGATTCCCTTAAACCATGCATCGAACAAATTACCAATCAGACGGTTCTTGCGAAAGAACTTGCGCGCATGTAATGTTATATCTCACTGGAGTTGGCTAACAAAACCATACATTTTTCGTTATACTTTTCGTATCGCGCCGCCGATATAAAAATAATTGCGCCGTGCGGCATGCCTCCTGATTACGACATTTCGGGGGGCTAGCTCGTTCGCTGTTAGAGCGTGTCAAATGTCAACGATCAGTGACACACAACGTGGAAAACGTATCTCGTAAATGGTCCCCTTTCTCATTACACCGCAAATGACTTCATTCTCCGAGTGAAGGTGTGCTTATGCACCGTGGAATGCTGCACACCGAGAGAAATTTGATAATAAATACCATTGTGCTTTATAATATACCGGGATAATCGAGCATTTATAATGATTTTTTGTTAATATTAGAAAAAAGTGTCGTTATCAAAGAATAAAACCCGTTACCTCGCAGGCCCCATTTGTGCCCTTTATCACCGTTTAATGTTGGTAAAAATAGGGCTTTGTCAAACTTTAGTGTGAATACGGGAGGGGCGTGGGGATGAACAAATTTCCAATATCTGATCTCGCGTCGACAAATTGCGTACGCATAATTTAAGTCGATTTTACGTATATTAAGACAAGCCGTCACAATATTTAACACAGTGCAGCCATCTTGCATGAAATGATGACACTCCGTGATACGAATTTTACGATATAACAGAAAACTATAATGTTTACATTCAATTAAACAGTCGAAATTCTTAAATTGTCAAAAAATAAATGATTTCAAAAATGAAATTAATATTATCAGCGCATAATATTATTTATTATTAATTAATATTCCTAGAATACTCTAAGAATATTATTTTAATATTAAAATAATATTTCTAGAATGTTATAATAATATTATTTTAGGATCAACGACTTAAAAAACAAAAAGAAATTGCACGTATGCAATTAAAATTTTATTTCAATGACATTTAATACAATAATATACAGATAATATATAATACGAAACTGAAATGTTTCGTAGCAAGGTTAAGTCAATTTGCAGTTTATTATATTGAAAGGCTCAAGCGGTCTACAATAAGAGAGAATCTTGAAAAGAAGGACGTGGATAACAATACTTAAAATTAAATTTTACACTTTTTTTAACATTACGTACTAAAATTAGGTTATAATTTATTCATTAAATTGATATTTTTATAGGATCAGGTTGAAAACAAAGTAAGGAAAAAGTTATGAAATAATAATTATTAAAAATAAGTTAAATAAAAGATTCAAGTTATATTTATTAAAAATGTATAAAATCATACAAAAATATTACTTAATAAAAATATAAAATTAAGTTACTTCGGTTCACTTTCAAGAAACTGTTCTAAAATCTCTTTTTTAAGAGGAATCACAAGATACTCTGTTCCTTCATAATTACGCTTTAATTTTACCAATTTATGATCCACAAATTCAACAAGCTGAGTTCTAAGCGCACCGTCAGAGCTAACCAAAAATTTTGCCCTCGCATTTTGATATAGCTGTTTAAATGACATACCTGAAATTACAATATTGTTAAATAAAAAATTAAATTATAAGTTTAACTATTAATTAATATTATTAAACTTTGCAAATACATTTATTTAACTGATAGTAAACAAACCTTGATACTGCCTATTATTGTCATGTTCTAATTGATATTTCACCAGCATAATATATATCTCTTTTGCATTGTGGGTTAAAGACTGAAACACATTTTGCAAAGACGACAAAGCCAATATACCACTGTGCTGCACAAATAGAGAACTTTCGTAGGAAGTTTCCTCCTGGTATGGCAAGAAAGTTGTAGCATCCCACCAAAAAAAGTTAAATCTTGATCGTTTTACGTTATCCCAGACTGTTAAGTAAAATTTTATTTTAATTACAAACAATTTTAAATATATTAACTATATCTAAGGATAATATAGATATATGCGATTATTATTATTATAAAAACAATAAAGAATATATAATTTGCATTTAGAATGATAATAAATACTATAATGTTACAAAATTGATTTCTTACGTAATGAAGCATTGGTATGATCAACAGATGCAATCATTCGAATGTTGGGAATTGCTGCCAAACGTGAAAGAAAATCTTGCACTTTATCCGATGATAAACTTGGACCATCAATGTTGTGAACAAACAAATATAATCGATCATCTGGATTTTCCCTCATAATTTTGTTAATAACATCAAAGCTTTCATTAACATCAGCTATTGAGTTCATTTCTAGTAGTTCAACAATAATTGAATCGATAATCTGGAATAAATTGTTTTTATTAATAAATTTTATATTAATGGTGTTGTTGATATTATATTTATATTATTAATATTATTATATAAATTATACTTATATTCAGATTGTTAATCTTGCATACAATTTTGTTAATTCGTCCTTAAATTTTATATCTTAGTGTATTTAATAATAAGTAAAAAATATTACCTCTTTTAAAGTTAGGCTAGGAAAAAATCCATTAATAACCACACTGGGATGATCAGGGACCATTTCACTTTGAAAATCAAGAATTATGTTCCGTTTTGAACCAAGACCATATAACAATATGCTAAATTCCTGTCTGCAACATTTTATATTTTTATTCATATAATAAATAACGATGTGTTGTTTTACGTTTTATAAATACACACAGACACATATATACAGAAACTTTAATCAAAATATTCAATGTTAAAAAATAAGATTCTAAAAGGAAAATCAATCTAAGAATCATTGCAATATAAGTAGAAAAATACAAAAAAGTGGATTCTTATAATATATATAAAATTATGTTAAATATATGTTAAAAAACTTACTCTAATATAAAATCCCACATTGGAAAAGCATTGTGATATGTTTCATTGAGACGTGCTAAAGCTTTCTTATGTTCATCAGATATGTGATACTGATTTGCTAATAATTTCTTCATTTGTTCCGGTTTCAGTGGGGCGTTATTTAGCCTAGAAAGTGTTTTATTTGAAGTAGCAATTTTTGCTGTTTGAGATTCAAAATATTTTGTTGAATTAATGTTCTGAAACAAAATAACTACTTTTTAATAAAAAATTAAAAAATATTTTATGCTGAAGAAATAAAACAACAACAATATATTTCATTATAAACAAAAATAAACTCTATTTCTTTAACATATATTCAACATTTCCAATGTTTCAAAAAAATGAAAAGTTCAAAAACAAGTTTGACTTATATACATATATTTGACTTATATACTTCATGTTCAAAAAGTTAATTTTCATTTTGTCAATACACAAGTTCAAGAGTTTCATATACATCAGTTATTAAAATTATATATATAATATAAACATACATATTGGTTAATTATATTATTTTCGACACTTTCAAAACATTTTAATTCTCTTTTTTTAGTAGAAGGTTTTGAATATCTAGATTTTTTCAAGTTTGAATCCTCTTCTTCATAAGAATAATTATTCTCCTTATTATCTTCTATTTCATCATCATAGTCTTCTTCTTCTTCCTCCTCCTCTTCTCCTTCACTATAATCACTACTTGATGGTTTATATTCTATTTCATCGTCAGTTTTATCTTCAGATTCTGAACTATTACTAGTACTCTCTCCTGTTACAAATTTTATAAGTTTACCATAATACACTACATATAAATATATAAAAAAAAAATACAATACATATAAATTTGATAAATTACTAAAATAAACATTAAATTTCAATTTGATAAAATTGTTAAATTATTAAAATAAAAATTAAATTTCAATATGATAAAATTGTTAAATTAATAGTTTAATCCGAGCTTTAGAAGTTTACTGTTTAAAATTACATGTCATGCATTTTATATAACAATTATAAAAATGAAATTAAAAAGGCCCAATTTTTTCAATTACAATCATGCTTAGAAATATAATATTGAAAACTTTAAAATTTTAGATATTATAAATTATGAATAATTAATAATGAAGCAATTATGACATTAAATCATAAACTTACTATATTTAGTTGAATCCAGTTTAGTTTCATCATGCATCTTTGATCTAATATAAAATTCTTGTTTTTCCTCTATTCTTCGAAGGACAATCTTTAACTCTGATTGATTTTCAATTTCATTCTTAATGTTTAATTTTAATTGAGCGTCATGTTTTGCAGATTCTGCTTTTTCTTTCATTGCATTTTTTCGTTTTCTCTGAAATGAATACAATTCCTTGCCACTGACATTTTCTGGATTCAACTCTGTAAATGTTTTTTTATTTTTATTAAAATGTAATAACAATTATATTATATACTGTTTTAAATAGTGATAAACAAAATTTTTAACAATTATAATAATTTTAATGCAGGTCATACCTGCTGGCTTCATTGTGATACCAGTAATTCCATCCATTTCTTTATTTATCTTGTCAGATTCTGAAAATTAAAATGCAAAATTATATTTAAGAGAATAGGCAGCTTATTTTTAAGAATGATCTACCTTTATTTATCTAAAAAAATTTTTTTTAATATAAATTAACGTAATTTTGTTAGTATTATTTAATAATATATTATTCAACAAGCAATCTAACAAAACAATTATTTTATAATAAGAAGAAATTGCAATATGAAGCAGTAAAATAATTTAAAAAGTATTATATAATTGAATTAATTTGTAATAATATAAATACAGCTGTATATGAATAATATACACTGCATATTTGATCCCAACATTTTTAAAAAAAGATGTACATACTTTTTAAGTTTATAATTTTCAATATATTGCAGTAATATTAATATCAAAAACTTACACAGATTTTCATATTATATTCTTTAAGTTTATAAAATACATTGGAAATACAAACAAATATAGGTTTGAAAAATTACTTTTTAATAAAATAATAAACAATACTAAGGACTCCAAGGTAACAATCAAACGTTAAAACATAACCTTATTCAAATGAATTTATCAAATCATAAAAATTGAAATATCCTATTTTTAACAAATAATTTATGTGCATTTCAGAATATTGTCTATAAATAAAATCTCGTGCAATATCATTTTTATTTCATTTACTGTAATATTTATTAAGCTTCAAAACATTTATATTATTACATATCATATATTAGATTATCCTATCTATATAAATTTTATATAATAATATAAATAAATAATTCGTATCACGAAATGTCAAACTTACTGATATTAATAATTCTCTGTAATACGATTATTCATATTTCCTACAATGAAAATGATAAAATACATATACTGATATTATTTCAAAACATTACTTTAATTAATACATTTTATATAAAACAAAAATCTGACAGATAAAGGTTATAAGCTTAAATTTCAAAGAAAAAGAAATAATGAAATTAAGAATAAAATTTATTTTACCATAATCAATCTCCGACTGCAAGCGTGCCTGTCTCTGTCTACTTCTAGTATTTCTTAAATAGTGTTTTGTCTCAGTCATTGTTTTAATTAACAATTAAAAACGCATAAATAAATATTACCAAATTTATAATTTAACGCGGATAAAATATGTAGCGGGAAATACAGGGAGTACAAACTTTCAGAAACTCAATGCATGAAGATAAGAGATTGATGTAGATCATGCTAGTATGTACGAAAAACAGCTGTAGTAGTCGGATGTCGCTGAAATCGCATGGTAGGACGCACACATATGTGAGGGATTTGCGTCTCTGTCTAACAAACTAATTCGGGCTACAAGATATGGTGTATTCGGAAAAGATTTTCATAAAATATTATTGATGTTTCATTTCTCTCTTTCAAGTTATCATTAAATGAAAAAGAAAAGAGACAAATTCTCACAAAATATTATAATATCATTTTCCGAATACGCCATTGAGTGCGCATGTTTCAATGAACAAGTTCTTAAAAACGAACAGACAATTCTGTTTATATAAATGTATTCTTTTTTAATTTAAGAAATTCAAACTGAACACTACTAAATAGAATTTAGTCAGCATTCGTAGAAAATATCTCCTCAGTATTGTCCTTTTCTCTCCTGAAGTACGGAAGTATTATATTTTATAATGCAAACAAATTTTGACAGATGGCACTACTTTAGATTTGAAATCGGTCGAAGAATCAAGTCTCATGCTAACTGCTTTCGATGTAAATAACAATACAATTGTCATTTTACTGTTTCCCTGTATTGAATAATCTTGTTATTGTTGTATCTTGTGATTTATTTACTTTAATTATTCAAAAAGATTATGGAAAACAATACATTTTTGAAGACACGTTATTCAAAATGTTAGAATTTCGTAAGTTTCATTTTTCTCTAGGTTTGAGTATTGTTTTTCAAATATCAATTATTCAATAATGGGATTGGTTATTTGATATTTAATTTTTTATCGTTGATGAAATACAATTTTTGACATCGGTGATATTCCATGTTTGACAAGTAAAGTGATTGTTATATTAAATTATTAATTTCTTTGCAGGATTTGTATTTAATCATGAATTTACGGATATTAAAATATTTTTAAGAATTTCATAAGAATTTTCAAAAATGTAATGGAAAATATATGACAGACGTGGATACGAAATAGTTGTCATAATGATTTTATTATTCCATGATAAAGTGGAGTACTTTTTACTTTCGATAGCTATAACTTTTGGAGTTTTCGCTGCAATTTTTGACAGGTAAACATTGAATGGCATTGATTTTATATAAATAGGATTTTCAATAATATAATAATAAATTTTGAAAAAAGGATAATATATGAAAAATTATAAATACCGAAGTTTTTCAATATACACAAAATTTCTCAAATTATTCAACCTCTTAAAACAAAATAAGAAGTTATTATGTTTTTCAGCTTAATATGTGGCATTGTAATAAGCTGTCTGTATTTAGTTGGTACAATATGGGGAGTTCAATGCATCCAATATCTTTTTTCTAATTTTAACATACTACCAGAAAATTTATACAAAGATGAATCAATGAAAGTTTCATGCAACGTTTGTGGTAATGAATCTTGTAAGAGACATAAAAAAGCATTGCAAAATAATTGGGTCAAAGTTCCTAGTGATTTAGATGCTACTCTGCAGCATGTAAGACAATCAACTTTCTTTTTCAGTAAATTATTTATATTTTAATATAACACTAATTTAATCATTACATTAATTCATTCATTTAAATATTGTTGTTTTAAAATTACAACTTTACATAAAGTTTAAGGCCTGTTTACTAATAAAATTTGTTTTAACATTTTTGCATTTTTTTCAATTTATTTTTCTCCGTGTAGTTTAACTGGATATAATTACATTTTTTTCTTTTCTAAAATTTTACAGTTTTATGAACAATTGCTGCAAACATACATTTGCACATGGTATTCTGATTTATCATCAAATGAAGCCTTTGTCCAAGAATTGAGATTTGCCATTGCGACAGCAACGAGAAATATTGCCAGTCGATTGTTTTGTGCAGATATCTCAGAGATCATCTTTAACCATCTTGTACCAGTAGCTTTACAACATGCAGAAGACTGGGAAGAATTGTCACGACGAGCTAAAATTTTTGGTGGAAATCCTCAAGATTATGTAGCTGATTATTTAGGGTCAAAAGTCCATGTAGCTACATATTCCAGAGAAGCTGAATTAAATTACTTACGAGGAATCGCTACTACACTGACCCCTCTTTTATTGCCAAACACACAAATTTCAACTAATAATCGCGTATGTATTTTCAATCAAAGTATTAAACCTTTACATTACATATATCATATGACTATATTTATCATAATATATTATAAAAAAGTTTATACATAGTTTTACTATACCAAATATTAATTTAAGAATGAAATTGCAACATAATACATACTTTGTAAAAAAAGTAAAATTGCAGTATAATGTATATATTCATATTAGAATTTAATATTACAATTATTATTTTTAATTTACTTTGTTCAATATAAGATTATTCTCAGCATAACATTTTTCTGAATATAACTTTTCTCTTAATGTATTTATATTCAGAAAATATTAAGATTATTACACAGATTTCATAATAACTGTTTTGCATTATAATGTAATTATTTTTATTATAATTTTTTATATTATTATTTTTATTACTGTATATTTTACATACGATTAATTATATTTACATAAAAACATTTACTTTTCACTAATTATTTATTTGTTTATAATATCCATTTTTAATATTTTAGGTAATCCTTAGAGAAATTCTTGCCAATTGGGTTTTACTGCCAGCTATTGACGCTCTTGCTGATCCAGATAATATTAACACTTTGATTATTTTGTCAACACATTACGAAGGCGAATTCTCTCAAGCGACTGATTCATACTCTGTTTCTTTGTTACATGCGTGGATTTCCTCACCAATGACTGCAGTTCATCCCACGAATACTTTAAAGCCCAATTTAGATGAAATTTTAAATAATCCCCAATTGTTATATATTTTTATGCAACACATCAAAGAAACCGGTCCAGTCAACCTTTTACAATTTTTTTTAGATATTGGTAAGTTACTGTTAGATAATACAATCCTAAAACCATTCAGATTTATGTATTAATAATTGAACTTAAAAATAAAAATATTAAAATTTTACTATTAAAAAAATAGCGAGATACCATTTATTGTTTTCAGATGACTTAAGCAAACGAATTATGAACCCAGATATAACTCCAGAACTTGAGAAATCTATATTCTCTGATGCACAAAATATATACAATTCATATCTTGATCCAGAAAGTTCGGATTATATACATTTACCATTACACGTTTCTGAAGGCATGAGACAAAGTAAATTATATTTATTTATTTCACTGAAATTACTTGTACAGAAAGACAATCTTGAATTATAATACGCATTTATTAATATAATGGAAAAAAGTAATTATTGTAAAATAATATCGTAATAATCTTTAAAATTGCAATGTATATGTTATTTTAGTTCTTGAAGGCGGTCCGAAAAAAATTCAAGAATTACGAACTTCTAGACCTCTGTATCATGCTCATGAAGAAGCTCACGCTTTATTGGAAAGTACTTGTATTCCGTCTTTTCATCATAGTTACGAGGTACCTTTATTTATCTATTTATGTATAATAGCATAATCTAAAACGTGCTTATTAAATATGAAAAAATTATACATAAAAATTTGTATTTACTAATAATGTGCACGAATTTTTTGTTTTTCAGTTATATAGACTTATTTGTGGGGAACCTGGCAATGTAACTTTTTCAAGGTCAATTTATGGACAAAATAGGTAAGCGGGTAAAACGAAATTATAAAATAAAAATTTTTTGTATCAATATCGCAATAGCTTAGCAAACGAGTACCATTATTATGCAAAACATCAATTGTTAATTACATTAATTGAAATATATTTTAGAGCCTAAACAAAATAAAGTGTATTCTCCATTTTGTAATTTCAATTTTATTGGGCTTAAAATTCAAAATAAATAAATTTTAATATTTTGCTTCGGAAAAGTAGAATTATATTAATTATAACGATTAATTGTTTTATTTTTTTACAGTGGTACATTGGGTACAAGTTCAAAATTAACTAGTCAAATTAGTAAAGTTAAAAATGTACTTCGGGCTCCAGCTGTGGATGGTGCTACATTTGAAACAAATCCCGTGTATCAAGTGGAAGAAGTTACTTCCAGAGCTTATAGTGAAATAGACGATAAGGGTCGCGACCTTACTACGTGGAGGGTAACAATACCACAAGTGGACAGCACGAGCACCCAACCGATGTACGTCATAGCAGTACATAGCGTCGCGGAGGATAAATCGTGGAAGGTATTACGTCGCGACCAAGACTTTTATGCACTGCGCACACGTCTTGCCGAATTTCATGGCGATCGGGAACTTAATGACTCACCACTGCCAACCCGCAAAAATCAACACCCGTCAGCTAATTGCCAAATATATCAAGATTTTTTACAAAAATTACTTGCTAAGCCAACGTTACGCAGCAGCGAACTTCTTCGCTCCTTCTTGACGGCACCAAATCTTAAGCCTTATCTGTCGGCCTATAGTGCCTCAGATTTAGGAGTATTCTACCAGAGTGTAACGCATAAATTGAGAAAGGAACGTGGCCAACATTTGGATAAATTCATGCATACATTTCTAAAGTCGACAAACAATAAATATGATCATACTGATATTGGCGTTGAAATTTCTGGCGATCAGAAATACATAGACCCAACGAAAAAGGGTCGAGACTTGCATACAAACAGTCCGTTTGGCAATAATTTGAATTTGGAACCGCATATCAGAGACTTTCCTTACGTCACGTCTAAGAGACAACACGCTAAAGGAGCTTGTTTCTGTTTTGCGGAAGCAGGTTCGTTCATTAATTTTTATAATTTCATTAACCTTTCTTCTATGAAAAAATATTTGGCTAGAATTTTAGCTGAAAATTAAACTTACTTTCAATGGGAAATATATTTTTGTATTACATAGAGCAACGTTTTGCAATTATTTGCAATGATTATTATTATTTTTATTTTGCAGTGGATAGTTTATTAAATATTTCACCAACAAAATCTAGATTGGTATGGCTTATTGCGTCATTACTGCGACGAAAACTGGACCCAATTATAAACAAACGGTTCCGCAATGTATTAATTAAACTTCTAAGTGGCGGACGTGCTGCTTTAGTTGTAAAACATTTATATTACACGGTATTTGGAACCAAGCATACGAAGAAAGAATCATCAACTCAATCACCAGATGTGGAAAGATATAGCAGGGCAAGAAGTGGCTTACATTCTCTGTTACCTTGGTGGTTCATTGGAGCGTATTCACAGTGGTGCAAATTAATGGATTCATTAATAAATCCATTACAAAATGCACCTTTCAACAAGCATTTAGCTTATGTTCTTTTGGATCAACTTTTAATTTGTCTTTTTCCTGAATTATCAGCTCAATCTCAATCGTTTTAGAAGCAGATTATATTCTTTTATAAATATTGCTCACTGGGAATAGGTAATGATTCTAATATTTACAAATAATATAAATATTGTATATATCAAATCACGACTTTTAACATAGAAAAATAATTTAATAATAATCAAAAACATTTTTAGTGAAAATTTTATGCATTGCAATATACTTATTTATTTTTTCAACTTTAAATATAGTGATTTTTCAATTAATAATGTGATATTATTTATAATATAGTCATTTATCCCCGTTTATGGATATTTGCAGTTTCAGTATGTACTTGCATTCAATATCTATTATCCAAACTGTGTATACAGGGAAAAGAAATTATATTAAAAATTATTATATTTAATAACTATACAAAGTCATTACATTATTAAACGGGGAGAAATTATCAACGTACCAATTTTGTGTATTAAGCAACTTACACTTTTGTACTTTTCTTCGTATAGTAGATAGTATAACTAAAAAAATTATACTTTTCCCAACATGGTATAAAATAACTTGTAATAAATTATTTAAAAACTCTTGTATTTTGATTACAACACAAAATATACTAATTTTTAATATAACTTCAATGTGTATGATTTGATAACGACTTTGTTTGGAAAGTTAATTTACAAAAAGGAATATCTTTTATACATTATTTTATTCAAATCGTAAATGGAATAAATGTATTCAATAATTTTTTTTAGATTATATGCTTTTTTAAATCCAGTGTACATCCATTTCCATTTGAATTGTTTGTAATGATTTGTTTTTTGTTTCGATAACGATGAAATAAATGAATAGAAAACCAATACCGCATACGGCAGAAAATATCCAAATTGTGAAGTCATCTCCTAAATTCAGCGTTAAATTGCTAAAAAATCTTGTAACAACAAATGCTAGCAGCCAGTTTAGACAACAGGCGGTGCTGCCAACCGTTCCTTGTAATCGTGGTTCAATAATTTCACCAATCATTACGAAGGGTACGGGTCCCATGCCTATTTCAGTTGCACACGTGTAAATACACAGTGTAACAACGGGTACCCAAAGTAAGTATACCCCCTGATGTTTTAACAAGTAGAAACTGATTCCAAGAATAATCAGCATCAAGCACATAATTCCAATAGATATCATCAAAAGTGGTCTTCTGCCCCATTTATCGATGCACAGAGTGCTAATGAACACTGAGATCACCTAAAATCAAACAAAACTTCATCTTTATTGGTTTAGGATTTACAATAATTATTTTAGAACTCATAAAATATTTACTTGAGTACAATATAATTGCATTTTATTATTTTTTTATGAACTTTTAAATTCATGAAAGTTAAGGTGAAATGTCACAGTAAACCGTACTCTATCGGTAAAACAGTCATATAATTTCGGTAAAACAAAAGAAGGTGTGCTGTTAGGCCAACGCAATACACCATGTTGATCATACATATTTGTCCTATGTTGAGTCAATGCCATTTTGCTGTAAATTATACAGCTTTCTTTCCCGTGTATTAGTATTTAAAACTTTTACTTGTTTTCTTAATACGATTTACTGTATTCACAGCATAATTCTTACTAGTTCACCATGTAGGATCAACAGTGTATGTCCAACATGGTCCAGCAATGTTGATTTTATCCCATTATTTTTTCCCGTGTATAACCAATTTTATTTCAGTTGCAAGTAACAGTCTTTTTATAATTAGCTTCTTTTTGAGTGATTAATTAAATAATTGAATGAAAGTATACTTATTATCATAAGTATACATATTTTATGTAAGAAAAAATACATACCATTATGACACCGAAAACAATGGTTCCTATATTCGGATTCACATTTGCATCAGAGAAAATTTGAGTAGAGTAAAAGACAAAAGCATTAACTCCACTCATTTGCTGAAAAAACATAAGTCCATAAATAATTAATAACCCTTTCCTTGTACTCTTCGACTGTAGTGAACTGAAATATGATTTATAATTCTTCTTTAGGTACTCCAAATAATTTTTCCGTTCTTGAAGTTCTGACTTGACATCATAGTCTAGTCCACGTAATTTCACAAGGACAGATACTGCAGCATCTTCTTTACCTTTTTTTAAGTAATAAGTCGGAGTCTCCGGCATGAAGGTGAAGATACAACAAAAGAACAGAGGAACAACAGCGGATACTAAAGATATTGAGTATATATCTTGAAGTGTTGTTCCTAGAATATAAGAGGTCAAGATTCCGGAAGTGAGGAAAAATTCGTAATAAGAACCAAGACGTCCACGGATTTCATTTTCACATATTTCAGATGTATACAATGGTCCAACCAAGCAAAATACACCAATACTGAATCCAGTCAGATATCTACCTACACAAATCATGTAAACCGAGCTGGCCCAAATGATCAAAGCCCATCCAATGGTTATGGGTATTACGGTTATCAGCAGTGTCCTTTTGCGACCAATCAAATCACTTATCATTCCAATTGGTAGACAGATTGAAGCTGCACCCAAAGTAGCTGAGGATCCAACCCATGAAAATTCTTCAGAACTAATCGGTAAGTTATATTCTTCAGATAAAGTTTTACCTTCCGGACCGCATAAAAATGTCCAACCTAAAACTAATCCTGCCGTCAAAGCTCCCAACTGACATGATAAACCAGCTGCATACTGCGGTATTCGTTGAGCACGACTCTTACTTATTTTATTATCTTGAAAGTTTGAAACGTGTTGGGAAATTGTTCTGATGTCTTCTGTCATGGCCTTTTTTAATAGTTCCATAAAATTTTATTAAAGCTAGTTGGTTAAAACAATTCACAGCCAAAGATTACTACTCCTGGAAAATATCCGAAAGTCAACAAGTGAATTTTGTTTACATTCGGTACAATTAAAGTCATTTGTAGTAGTGTAGGGGTAAAGAAATCAACTTTTAAAGCGAAAGTTGAATGTTCGAGACTCGAATAAAAACATAATTTATCTGAGACAACAAAATTATAAATCTGTATCCCATCTGTAGTTATTCATCTATATCTCATGCATGGACATTGGATTTGACTCTTTTGTCACTATTAAATTTTTTCTATTTTTTATAATTCTCGAAAAATTATTGGGTTTATATGACTTTAATCACTAATAATATTTCAATTATAATGTTTAAGGAACACTTAACATATCATATAAAAATATATGGACAAAAATGATTATCACTCACTTGGTTATAATTACATTTGTAAATAAATTCATCTTATTTCATTTTAAATATAATTTAACGTTAAAATTGTACAAGTTACACGTCAAAATGGACACTAATGATTTACAATAACTTAATTATCATTTGATGTTTAATGAAACAGTATAATGAACAGACTAATCTTTTTCTAACAATTTTAAAGATAAACATATTATCAATTTGTCATAATGTGATATTCATGTAAAAATCTTATCAAAGTCATATCAACGGGTTGTAATCTGAGTTGTATTGATGAATATGTGTTATCGATAGGTAAATGTATATAAAAAAAGCAAAGACTTTGTAATTAAAGCGAACTATATAAATATAGGTAAAGAAAAGGGAATTCCGAATAAAAATTTTCAATGCTTCAAGTTAATATTTTGTGTACCAAGGATTAAAGTCTTTTTAATTACAGTGAAAAATACAATTTGTCGTTTAGAAAATCTAACGGAAGGTGTTTGTACAACATGCAGACATTCTTATAAGTTGTTACAATATTATTATTGTTTGTTCAGTATTAAAAACAATATATATAGGAGTGACAAAATCAGTTTTCAGGAGAGATAAAGTCTTCAAATTATACCTAATTTAATAAGTGAAACTTTTATTGTGATTTTCTCGTATTTTTTATTTTTACGCTGTTTGAACTTCGAAATGTTCAGAATATAACAATGGACTATTCTGTTAAATAGATTTTTTTATTTTAAACAATTTTATTAACAATTAACTGATAAAGAAAGAAACGAGCGTTTGTGTGAACATGCAAATTCTCTCTTATGGCTTAGACTGCTGTTCACACTTCAGATTATAAGTTCATTTTTCTCCCTTTGTGCATAACATGTAAAGTAAATTATTTTTACACACACATACACGGCTTTATTTTTATATTCTTTTAAGATTGTATTTTTACACTTTACTAAACGATAGCTGATCCCTAGTGGAAAAGAATGCTGAAAAATGCTGAAAATTCTCAATTTTAGCAGTTTTTCAGTATTTTTCATCACTTTTCGACATTTTTCAGCATTCTCTTCCATAAGGGATCAGGCATATTACTTGTGATAAAGTAATTTCGTAAATATTTCCCAGTACCCACTAAAAAATACGAAACTACGCCATCTATCGGAAAAATATGTAGTATGAACTCTTAAAGAAGATTCACATACTCTAACGGTACTATATCGATATCTTTTATGTGTAATATATCCTTGCAGCGATTGTTTATCAGTTTATAACGTGCATGCTTTATCCCTGCTTCTTTGTTGATGTTACACATGCGTTTAGTTTAAGAAGTGACTGCGGCATTGTCGCATTATTCTTGCGAAAAACATTACAATACAGGAACTTAAAAGAAATCTGCAGTAGACAAGAAATTACATTGAAAAAAAAAAATTAAAAATGATTGCGCTAGAACTTTAATGCGCAACCATGTATACTACACAGAACAAATTACCGCGTCAGCACAGTAAAAATGTTACCACTATTTTTAATATATTTTGCAGTGTATTCATTTAAATAATTTTAATGTATTATTTCAGTGTATATATTTATATATAAAAAAAAAAAAACAATTCATTACCCAAATATGAAAGAATTAACTTCATACGAAGTCATATAAAACTATTATAGTTATGATATTTCATTAGTTTTACTTTTATTATGTGAACTAATTTTATTTTGTTTACATAACTAAAAACAATTTTATACCGGAACTGAATTAACTTTTTGCACGCCAGTACGTCATCTGTGTCTAAGACACCTGCAACATTGAATGCAAAGTATATTGATCCTTAAGGGTGCAATAAGCTACTTTTCACTCGCCACAACGCATGAAAAATGGTCATTTTGTGCTGAGTAATAAAATACATGGTATTATAGTATAAGCTATAATAATGTACATTCAATTTCGACAAAAGAATATCCTTGTGGAAAAGAATGCTGAAAGATGTTGAAAATTCCAAATTTTAGCAATTTTTCAGCGTTTTTCAACATTTTTCATCATTTTTCAGCGTTCTTTTCCACAAGGGTATACTGAGAAAAATATGACAAAAAATTTACTATTTTTAACTGTGTTTCAGATGTGTATCCGTCTTTCAGTAAAAATTACTGCTTTTTAAAAGCAAAGAAACTAGTTTTAATTATTATATTTATAATTGAAACGGGAAATTTTCCATTTAAAAACCTGTAACTTTTACTGAAAGACGGATATACATCTGAAACACGGTTAAAAACAGTATTTTTTTCTGATATTTTTCTCAGTTTATATATACTTTGCAAATGTCGGTGCACCGAGGTGTCTCGACCGTCGCATAGATCTCTTTTCAAGGGCTTTACAGGGAAGGCGGCGTCTGTACGCGCGGAGAACAATCTCTGCTCTGAAGGCAGGTCAAGATCTTATGCGCGCAGGTGGGAGACGCGCCTCGGTCACTAGCCATTCGCGCATTCTCCTCTCCAGTTGCCGTCCGATCGCTTTTATCGTGTTCTGCCGCATGTGTTGCCCGCTTCAGCCTGTCAGTACTGCGAGTCCACGCGCTCGTGAAAGGTTCTTTGGTGATGTTTTTTTTTTCTTCATTGTTCATTTGTTTAAATTTTGAATAGCATCTCTTTTACTATTATTCGACCCTGCGTAGTGACTTTTAGACCATTTCCAGGATACAGCTGAATCGATGGCGTCTTTGCAGTTCAAGGGCGCAAATCAGCTGACTTCGAATGAATCTGCCGAATTCTATCCTGCTGTCTGAAAGTCCCGATTCGCAGACTAGGAAGGCAGCGTTTGTCAGACTGGTAAGTTTAACAAACTTTGTTTAGACTTGTTGACAGTTCTTATTATATTATATTACTTGCATCCGAAGATTCTTTTAAAACTGTAAATGGTTTGTTTTTCGTTTATGGAACGTTAAATTTTTATTATTTTTTTTTCAACGGAAACGTTGATGGATTTCGTTAAGACATCTTGAGGAAATTACACGAGTGAATTCTCTATTAACGCGAGTTATCCATGCGTGATAACATTTGAGAAAATATCTCAAGATTATAAAGTGGTGATTCTTTTTTTCCATTGTAATGTTTACTGAGAAATAAATAGTAGTAAAGTTTTATATGATTTGTGTTAATTAACACAGATTGTGTTAAAATTTGATGCGAAAATGACAACGTTACTTTCGTTAAAAATATAATTATACTCGTGCCAAATATTGAAACAATTTGTGTTACAATTTTTTACTTTGCAATCGTATCGCGCAATTAACTTGGAAAATGTGAATTTATGTTACTATTTTTTTGAGTGTAATACGTAAAATGGTATTTCATAGTATATAAATCAATTTATGCTGTTCATAAAATAATCTTACACAATACCTGCACTGAAAAAATACTTTTCGTCATTGTTGTGATAAATAAGCAGTCGATTGATTACAAATAAAAGTTTAAATTCTTTGTTTGAGATTAATAAATCTTAACAGAACATCAAAATTGCACGCAGAAAAATGAATCTTAATTTTTCCATAATAAATTTGAATCGAATCTCATAAGACAATTAATTATGATAAAGTAAAGTTGATTTGAAAATTTACATTCTGATTCCAAAATATCTTTTAAAGAGTGATACAATATTTATGAATGAAAGTTGAAACAATGCAAGAAAAATAAAAGAATGTAAAATATATTATGCATACAATGATTATGTAGATAACATGTCATAATATATCGCATTGTATTGTTTCATGTCAGAAAAATTCGAAAACATGTCATTGAACTACAATAACTGTAGATCTTAATTTGTCATGTGATTGTAGTTTTTCCAATGTTAACATTACAATCTAAAGAATTAAGACATTTCTTAAATAAGAGATCATCATACTCTTTATCTTTCTCTCTCTCTCCTCTCCCTCTATCTATCTATCTATCTATCTATTTATTCGTCTATCTATTTATCTCTTTAAACAATATATTTATTCATAAATATATTAAACAAACAGAAATGTTTCATTATTTATTTTAAAATCCACACTTTTAGAAGGTTTTTGAATGATATGACATATAATGACATTATTTATAATTGCTTTTAAATATTGTTTAAATAGAATAAATCAGTTATTATTTTCCATGAGTTTGGAATTCGAACAGACGCAAATTTGACTAACTTCAGATATATTATATACTTAGACTGCATCTGAAAAGTATACATATGTCTCTGAGAAGCATAAGAGTACTTGAACGTAGTACAGTAGAGTACACGATTCAGTAGCAGTATCTCAACAAATTTATTACTTGTAACTTTAGAAACTCAGGTCAAAACAAAACATTAGTATACAAAGTAAGTGATTAATTTTCGTTCATTTTGTGACAAATAAACCTCGTAATGAGTATTTTTAAAAGCATATATTTAAAAGCATTTAAGTAACTCGAATCAATTGTTTTACCTGTTAATTTTTGAGCAGCTCGCTTTCAGAATCATTGTGATACTGAAGTATCAAAATATCAAAAATATGAAAGTTCATACACTTCTGAATGTGCTATCGTGTTCTTAATTATAGCATACTTTTAGAAAATTAATATTTTTTATATTTCTGAGATATATACTACAAATGTTTCTGGAATTGGGTGTAAAAATATTTTAGAATATTTTGTGCTATTAGGAATTGCAGTATCGTTACGTCATAGTGTCGACATATTGTGGTGTCGTGTTGAAGTGTCATAGTGAAACAGTATCTTTGTAAAGATTAAGTCGGTGGGTGAGTGTTAAGCAAATATATTGCAAAAATATAAAAATTAGCTGTATACTTAAAAACCAAATTATTTGTTTCAAATATGTGTTTATTATATTAACAATTTACTTATGTAAATCAACTGTGATACTTATTTAATGCAATTATAAATTTATTTTTAAATTAAATGTAGTCTGAGTGTTGCATATTATATTTCTAAATGCGAATATAACTTTTTTCTTTATACACAAAAATTTATAATGATTCGTGAAAAATTTAAATTCAGTAAATTGACTCATTTATTGATGCAGTTAAAATGATTTTGATTCTTAACTTTTGTTAAGAACGAGTAACTCTTGTACTGACTGTTGAATTAAGTGTTAATGACAAACGAGCGTGGTTCATTTCATTGTAACAGCTGAAGAACGACCGTCCTCATATTTGAGTACGAAAATGATGCTTGTACTTTCATACCAAAAAACATTTCTTATTGTGCTACGTGTCATGATTCATCGGAGAAAAACATTCTTATAGTGGTTATTCCACCGATATATGTATCATTTGAACTCAATTACTCGCATCACCAATTTTAGTAAGTTTCACTTTAATGTCTTGTTTCTTTTATAGAAACCATTAGTTTTATTTTTTGTTTTGAATAAAATAGATTTTAGGCAAAAGGTTTTTCTCCTTTAAGGCAACGTTCAAAACTAAATTTTAATTTATAATTATAATTCTTTTAAATTAAAATTACTAATTTAATAATTATTTAATATATTAAATGTTTTATACACACTCGAAGCTCCCATTTTCCTTATGTTCGAGATCGGAAACGCTCTCATTTTCGTTATGACGCAATTGCGCATATGTTTAGCGCATGTATATTTTCATTGGTTATTTCTATTCGGTTGTTTCGGTTGTAACCTGCCTTAAACTGTATACAATTATTAATGAATTAAGCAAGTTTAAATTTCCCGCCATCGATATTCAGTTGTTATTGGTTAAACAGGGAACCGGATATAGCGTTTCAATAACGAAACAAATGCAACATTTCTGATGAAAATGGGGAAGAAAAACTTATGAAAATGAGAGCGTGAGGAGAATGGGAATGTGGAAAATGGGAGCTTCGAGTGCAATTGGGTTTTATAATTCACGGCACCATTCAGTAGCAGTGACTTGATTTTAAATGGTATAACTATGAGTTAGGTATACATATGGTCAAAACGAATAAAACAATCTATAATAAAAGAACTTGTAAATATATTATTTTTAATTATTTATTACACTCGACGCTCCCATTTTCCACATGTTCGAGACTGGAAACGCTCCCATTTTCGTTATGACGCAATTGCGCATACGTTTAGCGCATGTATATTTTCATTGGTTATTTCTATTCGGTTGTTTCGGTTGTAACCTGCCTTAAACTGTATACAATTATTAATGAATTAAGCAAGTTTAAATTTCCCGCCATCGATATTTAGTTATTATTGGTTAAACAGCGAACCGGATATAATGAAACAAATGGAACATTTCTGCTGAAAATGGGGGAAAAATTTCGCTAAAAATGGGAGCGTATTGAAAATGGGAACGTGGAAAATGGGAGCGTCGAGTGTATAAAGTTATTTGAATATTCTATAACTGAATGAAAAAGCACTTAATATGTTATTTATTTAATAAAATAAAAGTTAAATTAACTAATTTGAAGAAATTTTATTTTAAAAAAGAGGATTTTTAAATACATTTCGCATACATTTCGCATTTAAATACAAATCTCATCTATATATGTATTACCGCGACGTAGAAACCAAAACAAAGCACTTAATTGTTTTTTAATCAATGCAGATATTGCTTTGTTTTTATGATAACAACCAAATGAATGAGGTTAAGTAATGTCCGAGACACTTATTTTTGGTCAGTTTGCTATCGGAATCGTTTTCAAAAGGTTCGAAAATCTTCCCGTGCCGTGTTTTATAAAAACAGTGAATACTTTTGGTGCATTCTAAGGATACGTCGAATGTACGTAAAAGATATTTTGATGTACGAATCGAGGATTATTTGCAGTATATATGTAAGAAATTTTTGCTTTCTAATAAAAATATTTTTTGCGCAATTTTTTCATGTTAAATTCATGAACAGTGTAATTAAAAAGGTTGAAATTAAGTCTCGTCACGTCAAATAATTGTGATTATAATTTTCTGTCCTCGTTCCAATATGGACGCAAAATAACGAACAATGTCGTAATTGATAGTTGTGAAATTTTTAATGTGATGATTAATCCCGCGTCTCCGCTACAATTGCATGTAAAACATTGTGCTGCGTACCGTTCGACGCTTTTCAAATGAGAGTAATGCTCGCGCTTTGCCGAGTTAATACTCAGTAGAGAAGGACGTGAGGTTTCCTTCCGGCTGATTTGTCAGACAAATCGTATCATTTGTCTTTTTCTAATCTTGATCAAAGAGACAGATAATAGTGTACTTAAAATAGAGTTGATTCATGGGTGTGGTAAAATAATTATTCCATATTATATCTTTTTTTACAAAACAAATAATGAATAAAATGTGGAAATAATTGTACTAAATTATTGTTTTTTAATTTATAACGTTCTCAAACGTATTGCCCTAATAATAAAATTAAATATCAAATAATAAAATTAAATTATCTTTTTATTGTATTTAATTGAAGAAATTAAACAAAATTAAAAAATTGTATTTAAAGTCTAGTTTTTAATAGTTTTTAATTCTGCTTGGTAGTATTATTAAAGTTCAATGTTCATAATAATATTACATAGTTTTGTAGTAGTATAAAATGCAATGTAATGCAATCTTGAATTATTTATGCAAAAAGTTTTTCTGAAAAAGATATTTTTATGTTACTTAGCAATATAATTCAATAACTATTTTTAATTCAATAAACTGATAGGTAAATTGATCACGAAAACTTATCTCTACAACCTTGATATTGTGAACAGATAACTGCGGTTAAGAATTGATAACAAAACAGTCATGAATTGATCAATTTCAGTTATATAATTTAAATTTTTTATTACCTCTAAAAAATATTGAATGTTTGGCTCTCCATAACATTTCCGCATTTTTGAGTTTCTAACTTTTATAACAGATTCTTATGTCAGAAATATCTTTTACGGGTCTATTTTAAATAATAATTATAAATAAAAGATGGATATTTTAATTTTTATTAAATTCAATGAAATATTGTGCCTAAATATCAAAAAAAAGAATCAAAGAATTAATAATATAGTAACGCATAATAATAATAATATATTAATAGTATAGTAACAAAGGAATGAATATAAATATTTAAAAAAAAATAATTATAAACAAGTGATTAAAATGAAAATATAAACAAAAATATCAATTTAATAATAATAAAAACATACTGAGAATAATTTTGAATGAAATCTTCAATAAAATTCTTTGTAATTATTTCAACATAGAAACACTGAAATAGATGAGTCAAATAACTGTACCCAAGCAAGTGCATCGTTCCATTATTCATAAAAAAGTAAATTACACGGAAAAAAGCGGTATGCATTTCTTAAGCACAATATTAACTGTAGTGAATAAAACATGATTTCACTAGTACAAATTTTATTGAATTTTTTCATTAAAAAAATTATATTGCATCGAACTCGATCTCAGAGTTAATGGGCACACTTAAAATAACTATATTTGATTTAAATTCCGTATTATATACATTCAACTCCTGATATAATGAACGAATCAGGGGACTAATCCACTATAGCGAGAATTTACTGGCATTAAAATTCACTAATTTTCTTTTAATAACATTACATTAATTATCGTCATATAATATGAATAAACACATTGAGAAAAGTATAAAAGTTAATATTACACGAAGAGAAAAGATTAATAAAAATTATTGACATTGTTAGTGAACTAGTCATATACTTGAAAAAGTTGAAAAATGTCTATCTATAAGTTGCAACATTTATTAAAAAATTGACTAATACAAAATCAAAAACAGTAATATTTTTTGTCATATTTGATTCAGTATATTAATAATCGAACAAAACTTATCGTTGATTACTCACTGAAAGTAAATAAAAATCTAATTTGTATTTACTTTTACTGTACACTTATCAACGATAAATTGTAGTAAGACTTTTTGTAGTAAGAAGATTAAGAGTGTAAATTTAAAAATAATTAAAACGTGAGAATTTTATAATACTGTTTTTGTTTTTATTTTGTATAGATCTAAAATTTTACATATTCTGATATATAAAGATCTACAAATATTAGATATAAAGCATATAGATATTTCAAATATTTTATTTCTTGATGTATCAATGCGTTCATCTCATGGTGTAAAAATATAATAAGTCCATGTGTTGTCCAGAACGGTCTTAAAATAGAAAATAACTGTTAATATTATAAATGAATATTTTAGTATTTTGGCATTAATTACTAACATTTATAATATTTTATTTAGTTACCTATTTTTTATACATTACAACATAATTAATGTCATAATTTACTACTTGTATTTTTATATTAATTATTACTAAAATACTTTACATTAGAAAGGAGAATTTTTTTACTGTTAAGAATGGTAATAATTTATATATAATTTAATACTTAATTCATAATAAAATACAGTATTCTATAATTGTAGATTTTGAATTTAAAACTTATCGAATTGACTTTGAATAAAAAAGCATAATTAGTTTTCCATTTGTTGAATCGTCTGTTTTCTTTCATAACTATTAAAGTTCTTTAATATAGTTTTACTATCGGGAAATAAGCTTTTGTTTTTATTCCTTATTTACAGAATAATATTTGTGCTAATTGTCTTGATCATTAAGTATTTTAATAATAATAACAATAATAATAATAATAATAATAATAATAATAATAATAATGACAAGTTTATATATTTTTAGAAAATTAGAATTCAGTTTATTAAAATTGTTACTCCTTTATTTCCAATGTTTAATATTCTTTTTTCTCCGTGTAATATTATCTTAATTTTATTAAATAACAAGATCAAATTTACTGAGCTATTGTTTATAAATGAAAGAATCAGAAAAATTATCTTTCTTATAACAAAACGCATTGTTGTTTGCTTTTTCCAAATTTGATTATCGTCCATTTAATTTTCCATAAGTAGAAATAACATTTAAATTCGTATCTTCCAAATTTTACGTACAAATTTAAACAAATTTAAATAAGAATTTGCTCAGACACCGTCTGGAACTTATGCGTACAATAAGTCTCAGAGCTAGAGGGCAGCTGTATTTGCATGGAAACGCATTTTCATTGCAGACACGCACGCTGAGAAAAGGAGAGAGAAACTGAGTGAGAGACTAAGTTACGACGGTTATCTTTTGTTGTGCTTCGAGACAAGCCGAACAAAGATTTGCACTGCGCGTCAGCGTTCTGCTAATAATTTGTGTATATACTTTCAATAAAAAGAAAACATTAAAATTTACTAAATTAAACGTCAAACTCTTTAGAATAATGACTTGTCAATGAAGAAAATTAAACACTTTATGATTAAAAAAAAAACTATAAATATAAGATCACATTAAAATCACATTTCGTAGTGATTATATAGATCATACCAATTTGTTTTATGAAAGGTTAATATTTTTTTATGAATGTTTTTATGAAAGTTATGAAAGTTTAATTTTTACCATCACAGATATATATGGAGTAGGACCCTTATTTCTAAGCGGTGGTAAAGAACACAACTGGTGACTATGAAGTAAAAAATTTTGTCTCTTAGCCATATGCTTTTTCAATATTTTTTTAAAATACCATATTATATTAAAAGGAATACTATACCCTGAAAAAAAATCCATTAAGAATTATTGTGCCGGCACCTTAAAGCGCGCAACCATTTGTGCACTATAGGAATTCTAAAAACATTTTTGAAATTGTATATTAAATATGGAAAAAAATATACTTTGTTCCCAGTTTTTGATACAATACAATAATTTTTAACATCACTTTTTTTCTCTGGTTATCGGAATTACACGGAGAAAAATGTTTAGTTGTGTTAACCAAACATTTGGTTCTTTTTTAGCTGACCAAAATTTTTAGTTGAAATAACCAAATATGTTGGTCAGAATATTTTTTTTAGTTACTTTAACCAAAATTATTTGTTATTGAAACAATAATTTGGTTATTTTAACTAAAGATTTTGGTCAACTAAAAAAGAACCAAATTTTGGTTAACATTTTTCTCCGTGTATGTAGCAATACAATTAATTATGAATATGATATAATATTTTGAGTATCGACAATTTAAATATTATTACTATTTAACGATTGTTTAATTAATTTTCTAATTAATTTTATTTAATTGAAATCCCTAATTTGTTTCAAAGTACTGATTTTAACATTTAAAATCATTTGAACAATATAATATAATTACAATACACACATATATATATATACAATTAACGTAATGACTTTGTTTACGAAAATTTTAATTAGTATCGTAATGAGTACTGTTTAATCAAAACATGTTATGATGGCGGCAAAGAATTTGGTATTTCTTCCTGAATTGGGATGGCTGGGTATATAGTCACAGAATGTGTCACAATTGTCCCATCTGTTCGGTAAAAAACGAAAATAATTATTTTGAACTTTAAATTTTTAGCTGTTATTTGCAAATCAGCCTCATTCTATTATTTTTAATTTTGTTTTACAGTTTTGTTAACATATTGAATTAAATGTCACTTATTTACAATAACTATCATAATTTACATTTTTTTTCCTGTATGCAAGTATACTTTAAATTTTTCATAAAAAAAGAATGATCATTCAATTAAAATTATATAAGAAGTTATTCTTGGAAGGAAGTAAGAATGTCATGTGACATTAATATGGCATAAAAGACAAGGAAAAAGAAGTAATAATGAAAGCAAACGATGGCTGAAATTATGATAATTGTGTGTGTCAATAAATCTTTTATAAGGGTGTTTGCACGAGCGATGTACTAAAAAGATGAATGCACACTGTGTTTTGATATCATTGATTGTAGTATGCTTTTTATGCGATGGTCAATTCAGACGATAGTCTGCAAATTGTCATGTTTTCCACCGCACTGTCCACAATTGCATGATACAGTTCGTGCGTGTCGCAAATAATATATTTTTCTGACTGCAATAGATCTGCCAGAAGAAAATTATGACAATAACAATTATTCAAATGGGATATATTTGTTTTAATGCGTTAAAATTATCAAAATTTTTGAGAATTTAGTTCGACTTATAATCAGTAGTGTTCGTTATAAAAAATATGATATAGTGACATCATAAAATTAATTTTTTGGTACGATTAAATAATCATTTTAAGATTAAATAAATGACTTCAATTAGGAATTTTTGTTTACAAAAAGTGATGTATTGCTGAAGGAAATTATGCAAATGTTGTTATCAAATAAAAATTATTCGCATAAAAGTGATAGAAGTGTGATAACTAATTTTCGTTTAATATGGTAATATGAAAATTTATTATCGCAATTCCTTGATGATCACTGATAATTGCGTAATTGGAAATGCCAGTAATATTTTTCAATTATCTTAATTCATGCTGCACACTACTAACGACAAATGACCGTGCAACATTTTTCATTGCTATTCGATACCGAGATACAATACCGCGATCGTAAAAGGAAAATATGTACTATGCATAATGTAAGGCCATTTTTGCAAAATAACATTTTATTCGAAAGAATAATAAATCGAACAGCCTAGTTATGGTTACTGAAGGTATTATATTGTTGTGTCGTAAAATATAGAAATAATTTTAATTCGTTTTTATTGCAAAAATATTGACGTGTTTCACATCGTATTGGCTACACAAACGACTATACCCAAGTAGAAATTCAGCATGGAACTAGATGTGGCCCTGATTCGTTTTCCACGTTTCCAAATCGGGCACCGATTTGGTTTCCAAATAGGGCGCCGTACCAGTTCGTAACGCTTGGTATGTACGAGGGCCCAATGAGGATCCAAATTGGAACCAAATCGGGGCCCAAGAGGGACCTTATTTGTTATCCAGACAGAGAGGAAAGATTAATAAAAATTACTGACATTGTTGGTAAACTGAGAATTTTTTTTATATTTTCATAATTGGAATTCACAGAACGTGTCTATTTTTATTAGCCTAATAAATTTTGCTTAGAAAAATTCGCCGTTATTGAGAATCGAACCCCGCACCTATTGAAGTGTCCTAACACCTTGACCATTAGGCTATCGCGACTCTCGTAAGATCGAACTAATCCGAGCCCA
>JABFPN010001297.1:0-30756 GCA_022817305.1 Leptoteleia sp. ZL-2020 | reverse complement strand
TTATAGATAAAATAATTTAGTAATCTGATAAAAAAAAAAAAACAGAAACAGTGTTAATTGGTCGACATAAAAAGTAGCTCAACGAATGAGCCATGTCGCCGCATATATAAAATAATATGTATCGAAATTGTGATTGCGTTCTTTCTGGATATTGTGTTTATTACGCACATTGTAAATTTTATGTACATAGTTTGAAGACAAAAAAAACATATATTACAAAAAAAAAAAAAAAAAGTGGTAAAATGTGTGGACTGGTTACTGTGAGTTAAAGTGTTCGATTCCTCATTAAAGAATTGTTTTTTTAAAATTATATACCATTCATTATAATGAATACTATAAATACACACATATGTCTGAGTTATTATAAAATATTGTCATGAAAATTAATAAATTTCTCTCAATGTAGATGGCGCCCCAATTATACCCAGAGAAGAAATTTATTAATTTGAAAATAATAGTTTATTTTAAGAAATTTAACTGAACCAAAGAAGAAAACAACCAAAAAAGCAAAGAAGCTAGTTTTAAATGTTATATTTATAACTGAAACAGAAAAATTTCCTTTTAAAAACTGTGATTTTTACTGAAAAACGAATATACATCTGAAACACAGTAACTTTAACTTTTTCTGTCATATTTTTCTCAGGGCATGTCATATATAATTACATATATGGGACATTTATGTGGTGCAAATCATATGTGCCATATATATATGACAATATATTCTGATTTTTACATACATATAACATATATATGGGACATTTCTGCTCTGCAAATCATGTCAAATAAAATTTCACCTGGACACAATCAAACAATTTTATTTACTTAAATCAAATAAATCTGCGTTACTCGCATTTAAATTACACAATTTATTTGTTTCAAAGCATATTTATTTAAAAATAATAAATCCCTTCTCTGGATACATGTCACCGCGACCCTTCTCCCATCGTCAATGGCAACAAAAATATCCAAAATGAAATCTGCGATTGGATTTCGCGACGCAAATAGGGGTTGGAGTCAAGGGGGGGGGGGGGGGATAGTGGAAATTCGACGATTTGAAATCATAATTACCTCTCATTGACTGGAAAACGAGTACAACGTATAATCAAAATAATACCTCGGTGTTAGGTCCATGTTCCGGATTACTCCATTGTCCGCGTGCAACGTGACTTTTATAAAACCTTGTACCCAGCTTTCCGCAGTGGGCGGTCTTGCCAAATTTATAGTTATTCTGTAATGTCGCCCTGCATATAAATATAATTGACCACACATTAATGACGCGCACGATCGAAATTGCCTGCAATTTTCGTGCACAAAAGTCACCGGCACGTTTTAGTTATTAGTTTTCGCCTCCAAAAAAAAAAAGAGTGGGGGAATCGGTGGTAAAAAGAAGGAAAGGTGGGGGGAAAAAAAAACATTTTTCCTCTTTTTTTTTTTTTCGTTCCACTCGCGAATCGAACAATGAACAACGGAGTTAGAAGCAATCGATTATATATTAATGGAAAATAATTTCATCTGATAGGAAACGCGGTAGCAAAGTGCGGACCGCTAAAATAAATTCGTTACGCGATAACATTCGGATGTGCGATTTGAATTGGATAATTATTTATACGATATGTTTTATGAGATTACCTATGCCGGAAATATTGTATTTGAATTTTTATTAATCGAATCCCTTTGTCCGTTTGATGATAAACTGTTGAATTGCGAATTTGTGCTTTATTGAAAAAAAAAGGTCAAACAAATGATCGTAAATATATTTAGGTACACAAATTTTACCTGCCCTTATTCGCGCTCTTCAATTGCCAGTTTTTCAATGCAAATAAAATATTCAATCGGAGGGGAATACATTCAAAGTTCACTTTTGTATTAATCTTTTGCATGTTAAATTGTTGTCATAAAATTAAATTATTTTGTATAATTGATAAAATAGACGGAATATTTTGCAAAGTAAGAGGAAGTAGAAAAAAAAAGGGAAATAGAAGAGAAATAAGGTGGAAGACCCAACATCTACTTATTATTGATCACTTTATATTGTTATTATTTTAATAAAATATTGATAGATATTTATTTAAACCATGGACATTTCACCTTAATGTAATTTAATTTGTTCGTACTTTTAAAAGGAAATAAACATCCAGCTTTTAAAGTCTTCTTTTCAAAAATAACTAGGTATTGTACACTCACAAAAATGTTTATTTAAGAGTAATAGAATATTCTTATATTAAATAGGATTTCCATTCATTATATGGACAAAGCGAAATTCTATTTAAAATAAGAATAAATTATTCTTAGAAAACGTATATTTATATAAAGAATGATTTCCATTTATATTAAATGGATTTGTTTTAGAGAAAATAATAAAATAGTTTTAGTTGAAGAATATTCAACAGATGATAACTGAATATTCCTATTTTTTTGAGAAAAGATTAATAAAAATTACTGACATTGTTGGTAAACTGGTCATATACTTGCAAGAATTGAAAAATTACTATCCTAAGTTAGTAAAAAGTGTCAGCTTTCTAAGAATCATTTTCAACAAATTGATATGTTTTACTAACTTAAGATAGTAATTTTTCAAGTTTTGCCAGTATATAACCAGTTTACTAAGAATGTCAGTAAATTTTATTAACCTTTTCTCCCCGTATATAGATTTCTTAACGCAAGTATATTTTTTTTCTGAGTGTAGTGAATAGAAATAGGGCTACCATTTCCACGAATAGTAATAGGGTCATAATTCTATAACACCTAATCTACATTTCTAAATGGTAAAGTCCCACAATTATAAATTCTTCCTCTACTTTTAAATCAATACGAATCTTCATTAAAGATGTACTTTTATCCCAATTAGTTAAGAGAAGTATGTCTTCTTAGCTGCTCTATCTTCATCATAACCCTTAAATGAGTAGTAATTGGGTCTTCCATCTTATCCTTCCCCATAAATTCGTCGAATGCAAATGAAGTACACGAGAAAAGAAACCATAAATCACTCACGGCAGTAAGGATCATCCTTGCCAGTGGCGAAGAAAAATTTTGAGCCAAGAAGTGACTGGGTATCTTGGCCCATAGCCTTGCGCCTGACCAATGCCGGACTGGTATCCGCGTGATAGCCCATGATCCCACAGGACAGGCTATTGTTGCTCTTGCAGGAGAAGCACTCCCCTTTCAAGAAACTGGCATAGCTGTTGCACTCATGCGCGACGTATTGGCACTTGGAGTTGATGCTCTCAGTGAATAACTTAATCGCTCGGACATGATTGCAGGCCACCAAAACTCGACTGGCCTCCTCGAGGCCTTCCTTGATAAGGGTCAGCGGCAGCGAGGGCGTTGTCTCGCTCAGATCCGTGCAACCCGGTTGCTCCTTGCCGTTGTTCGGGTAAAAGTCCAAGTGTCCACACGGCTGACTCATTCCGTACCCTGGAAACCCTTAGCGCCATTTTATTTAACCTTGGATTATTTTGGCAAAACACATTTAGCAGTTTGAAACGAATATTATTGTAATATTGTTATTTCGTTTTTATACTTAGGCTAGGGAGGGGGTACGGTTATATTGACTCAACTTTGACTCGACTTTAATGGAACGTCGATGTAGTTCAGGTAAGTAATATTCATGTGGCTGATTCTAGAAATATATATTGTATATTACTATAATACTGATTTGCCAAAAATACACTGGGAATGTTTTTGGAGTTGGATAGTGGAATGTTTAATTAAGTATTAGAGAATTTTATATTGGAACATATAATATTGGAGCATATAATATTGGAACGTGCATGATTGGAACATAATATTGGAACGTTCAAGATTAAAACAATATAGGAATATTCAAGATTGGAGCATAATATTAGAACGTTCAGTATAGGAACATATAATATTGGAACATTCAATATTGGAGCTTATATTGGAACATAATATTGGACGTTCAAGATTGGAGCATAACATTAGAATGTTTAAGATTGAAACAGAATATAGGAATGTTCAAGATTAGAGCATAATATTGGAACATTCAATATTCAAACATTTTCAAATAAAATTCTTGCTATAATAGCAGAGTTAAACCTGTACCAGTTGATTCAGTTAAATAATTTTGTTTAATTTCTGCTTTTACGTATACTTTTCTGTGATTTTACTTTTCCACCAAGAAGTTTCTTTTTTTTTTATTTAAATTAATATGTGTAACTATAAAAACTACAAAATTGTAAATTTCTTGGAAAAAGGATTTCAAAAGCATACGACGAGAAAACTTGTATTAAATTGTTTAGAAAAACTTGTCCGCTTCATAAAAATACTCCTTGCCGGAGAAATAAATTGTCACACCAATATCAATTTATGAGGAGAAATTTTTAAAAATTACCTAAGAAGAAAATACTTTTTCCATCGGTGTGAATGACGTCGACCAATTTAGCGTCCGTGTAATCCAGCCTGACGTGGTTTGGCATGCCTTGGAAGTAGGGTTCCGCGGGGTCCAGGCCCGTAATCCGGCCGATATTTCCGTTGAGTTGTTGACCGGCGTAAGCCGCCGTGTGCGCGCCCAGACTGTGTCCAATCAAGTGCACGTCTTCCGGGTCGAGGTCGTAATTCTTCTGCATTGCAATATTAAAAAGGATTCGCACCGGTTAAATTGCGTTGAAATATGGGTCATGCGGGAAGAAAAAATATCCCGATGCCTCGCAGGATACACGCAGAAAAATAAACGAGTTAATTTTCCTATAATAATTGAGAGTCAAGCTAAGGAAGATAATTTGGTAATATTTTCATGAAAAAATATGAAGAAAATGCTAAACTAATGTATTTTTCGTCATTCAGGGACGAAAAGTCTATTTTTCTTCCTAGGGAGTTTCGGAAATATAGAGTATATCACTCTTTTGTAATGTATTATATTATATTGTAATAAATTGTTTATTTATTCTATTTCTCCTAACAAATTTAATAAGTTCTATATCAGCGAAATAATTTTTCGACACAAGGGAGCGGAAAACGCCATTTTACGCCCTAGAGAGTAACGCAGAAATGACGTTTCTTACTCTTTTGTGATGTAGTACACTATATTTTAAATAATTCTTTGTTTTTTCTATTCTATATAAGATCTCAATATATTTTATGGTAGCGAAAAGATTTTTCGTCACAAGGGAGCAAAAATAGCCATTTATATTCTAGGGAATATCGAAAAAATAACGTTTCTCACTCCCTCTTGACGTAACGTACGATATTCCAATGAACTTTTCATTTTTCCTATTATTTCTACAAAATTAAACATATTTCATACTAGTGAACGAGTCTTTTCTCACGAGGAAGTGAAAAATGCCATTTTCCTCCCTAGGGAGTTTCGAAAAAACAGCGTTTCTCGCTCCCGCGTGACGAAAAATATTACACAGACCACGAAAAATTCACGAAAATGCATATATCGTGCAAATTTCACTCCATATGAAACTCCCTAGGTAAGAAATAACTGTTTTCGGATACAGTACGGTAAAAATCACTACACTCATTAAAAAATAACGTCAAAACAAGTAATAATCGCCGTACCGTACCCCAATTTTTACCGTACAGCATCGTAAACAATTCTATGACAATTTTTTTGCACAACACCCTGGACCAACTATTTTTTCCTGGCCCACGAAGAAATGCCAAAAAAAAGCCGCGCGGCTCCGAAAGAGCAGCGCGGCTTTCCGCGCGATTTCACGGGAAATTTCTCGCGAAACTTTTACCCCGCGCCGGGTTATTTGGCGGGACGCATTTATCACGCGTGCGAATAATTCACTTCGCCTCGCCGCATGAAATAAGCCAACCGTTTTTACCTCAAGGTGTTTTACGAGATGAGCAATTTCTAATCCAACGAGCCTCGTGTTCGCTGTCGCTTGGGTATAGAGAGGTAGACTTCCGCCGGCCCAATCAACGATGATCACGTTGTAATCGCCGTGCTTTAATAGCTCATTTCTCATTTCCTACAAGACAACGATATTTTACAGTTATGTTTAAGTTATGCTACCCAGCCAGACACCTTCGGCGATATCGATCGGGCAATTAACACTAATTGTGGTCTACGATTAAGTTCTAGCTACGGGCTGTCCATATTTTTTTCCCCTTTCCTTTTTTCCTTTTTTTTTCTTCCTTTTTTCTTTTTTGCCATCCCGCCGAGGCTTTCTACCGGAGCGGCGATTTGAAAGATGACTGCAAATTGATACATTAATTATACCACGATGTTACGCGCCGGTGACCGTGCTTTATTCAGAATCAGTTTTATTAATCGCCAATTTGTCCTTTTACGTTATTAATCATCAACAAATTCTCGCGGCCAATAGATTGGGCGTGCCGTACCACACACTCGGATGTGATTATGGTAGAATTTCTGTCCTTGTGATGTCAATAATGTTAGGGTAAATTTAAGATGGTTGATTCGCATAAAAGGAGGTTATGAAAATAAAAATATATTAGGATTATACAAAAAGAAGCAATAGATAGGGCCAAAATTAACTGTATAAATTTGTTTTAATGTTTGGAAACCAGTGGGTTTTATTATGGTTACTCTTCTACATCATAAGAAAGGTATAAATAGTTAATTCGTTTGGGTATTATCTGGGAAACAACCTAGGAAAAAAGTTCGAGTGTTATATGGAAGGAGAGACAATATTCCAGTAGATGGCGCTGGTGATTTGATTCCCGCAAGAGCAGTGTCTTGTGGAATGTATATGGGTAGGTGTTCCAATAGGGTGGGAGGAAGGTAAATGGAGATGGGAAGAGTTATTTTTAGATAAGTTAGGTCAGATTGACTGGATGATCCAGCCAATATTGATTTCTTTCCAAACCTCCAGATCACTTCTAGATAACATAAGGAAGTTCTTCCCAGACTGTTTCTCCTAGATTCAAAAACGTAGTTTTTGGTCCAAATTCTGTCCTTGTGAAATCAATAATGAGGTTATGAAAATAAGAATATAAAAATTAAGGTTATACAAAAAGAAGCAATGGTTAGGACCAAAATTAATTGTATAAATTTGTTTTAATGCTTGGAAACTACTGGGTTTTATTATGGATACTCTTCTATACCAGAGAAAAGGTATAAATAATTAATTCGTTTGGATATTATCTGGGAAACAACCTGGGAAAAAAGTCCGAGTGTTATATAGAAGTGAAGACAATACTCCAGTAGATGGCGCTGATGATTGGTTTCCCGCAAGAGCAGTGTCTTGTGGAATGTATATGGGTAGGTGTTCCAATAGGGTGGGAGGAAGGTAAATAGAGGTGGGAAAAGTTATTTTTAGAAAAGTTAGGTCAGATTGACTAGATGTTCCAGCCAATAACGACTTCTTTCCAGACCTTCTCCAGATCACTTCTAGATAACATGAGGAAGTTCTTCCCAGACTGTTTCTCCTAGATACAAAAACGTATTTTTTGCTCCAAACACATGTACCCAAAATCCTGGTAGAAATAGTACCAACGCGATGATTCTGAATTTCATTTACAACCGATCTCTCCTCATTGATCAATGCCAGAAATTATCATGGCCAAATCCCGAAATTCGCGACTCATCAATACGTTTCCAATTGGGATTCATTCGCGACGAAAGTATCCATTGATCCGCAATTACGGTTTAAATTGGTTTTAATAGGATTACGGTTCACGGAGTTTCATTCAAAGTTGGAGTTCTAATTAGTTTGGATTAAGATGCCGGGGTTTGCCGGGGCTGCTGCGAATCTGGCCGGGATTCCGGGGCGATTTCCGGTTCGAAAAACCGGCACGAGGCGAGATTTCGACTGATCCAAGCTTTAAGGCAGCGGTCAACCTGCCGGAATCGAAGCCTTCTTTTTTTTCGCGCAACCCCCCCTGCGATTCGTGGGGAAGTACTAGGGGAAGCCTTACCTTCACCCAATTGCTGAGCGGCGTGTCTATAAAGCCATGAATAATAAACTTAGTTTTGCGCTTCGGATTAAAGCTCGAGCGTTTAATAGTCTTATCCTTAGCTACTGTTAAGACTTGGCCCTGAAAACAGAAGTAAACGGGGGATTCGTCAGATATTTATAATTGCAACGGATTCCGGGGTGGGGGGGGGGAGTAGGGGAACTGCGCGTTACACGATGGCAATGTAATTGTGTGATTTATGCACACGCTAAATCCGGAGATTTCTCCGCGCATTGCGCGAGCCGTATAATTCAACGCGCGCTTCCTCCTCGGTCCCGATCCCGAAGGCTTTAGTTTCTCCTTTGATGAAAGATGCACATTGTATGAAAGGATAATGCGCTTAAGTTAAATTTTTCATGTAATACATAATCATGGCGGATGAAAAAAAGGGGGAGAAAAAAATAAAACAAGAAGAAAAAAAAAGAATACCAGAAGCCTTATCCTTCCCATCTCAACGGTGGGCTCTCTCGTTTTTAAGGCGAGGTAAATTTCAGGGGAAAATCCCACGGATCGGGCAGTTCGCTAATGATTTGAGAAATCGTATGTCCCGCCCCCTCCTCCGATTTTATGGAACTGAAGAATAAAACGTTTTTCAAATCAAAAAAAGGAAACAAACATTGCTTGAAAATATGCGAAAGGTCAAATTCATATATACGGTATATATAGGGCATATATGGAACACATATGGAACATATTTCGCATAAATGAAATAGATATAGAAAATATATGGAACATATTTCCCATAAATGAAATAGATATGGAAAATATATGGAATATATATGGGGTATGTATGAGATATATATGGAACAGGTATTAACCATATATGGGGAATATATGGAACAGATGTGGAACAGATATAAGGTATATAAGGAACAGATATGGAGCATATATTTCCCACATGTGAAATAGATATGGAAAATATATGGATCATATATGGGACATACATGGGGTATGTATGCGAGATATATGGAACAGACATGGAACAGGTATTGACTATATATGGGGCATGTATGGAACAGATATAGGGCATATATGGGACATATATAAATTTTTACCTGAGTTGTTCTATCGCTTTTACCATTATTAAATACAAAAAAAAATATCAAACATTTGTTTGACAGTTTCGTTCGACGTTTCATAATACCTGAAGTTTGCTCCAAGTGCAATTACCCCCCTCCCCACCCAGTAAGAAGTTAAACTTCAAAACAGAAATATCTTCTTATCCATCTAAAAACCAAACAAAAATAAAGTTCCTCAAAATTTTTTAATTTGGAAACATATTGTACTTCGGTTCCTTTCCTGGCCTTGGCTATCCCTTATCTCATGTGTTTTATTAGTTATGAATATTAGAGTGATGAATAAAGTCGATGGTACGCGAGATGAAAGCAGAAATTTAACGCACCGCTCGGCGTAATCCGCGACTCGAAGCTTCTGGATTAATGCAGACAGTTGCCGAGCAATTAGAATGAATTTTCACGTGTGGACTTTCGCAAAAGCTATTATCGCGCACATTCGATTTCACGCACCTCTCGAACAATGGCCCGACGGGTAACCGAGGAGGTTTCTTTTTTTCTTTTTTTTTTGGATTTAAACGGTTCCCGCTCTTGCTGCGGACGAATCAATTTTCAATCAAAGCTACCTTCGGTCCGAATGAGACGGCTTATACGAATCGTGATTAGATCCGTATGTTTCGTAGTTTGTACGAAATTCGACTGTTTGCAACACCAAGAAGGTATTTCGGATGTAATGGGATCCAAAAAGTTCGTAAGAGTTTGGATAAAGATGGGACAATTTAGTCGGTTTATTATGGAGTTGGAATGAATTTAGGGAAAATTGTGGTGGGATGTGTGACTACAATTTTAGTAGCCCAGTAGAAACTGTATGTGGCAAATATTGTGGTAAATGTGGTAAATATGGTTAAAACCATGGTAAATGTGGTAAAAACAGTGGAAAATGTAAAAGACACTGTGATAAACATAGTAAAAACCATAGCAAATGAAGAAAATATGGTAAAAATCCTAGTAAATGAGGCAAGCAGTATGCTAAATGTAGCAATTATTTGGGTAAATGTGATAAAAACCATGGAAAATGTGAGAAATATTGTAATAATTATGATAAGCGAAGAAAATTCTGGTGAATATGATAAAAAATGTGGTAAATGGAGGAAAAACTGTGCTATATTTAGCAAACATGGAGGAAAATGTGGAAAACACTGTGATAACTATGCTAAAAACCGTGGTAAATATGGCAAATATGGTAACAAACATGGTAAATGAAGAGAATATTGATAAATATGATAAAAACTGTGGTAAATGTGGTATAAACTAGTAAATATGGTAAAAATATAATAAAACTGTAGTAAATATGATAAAAATTGTGATAAATATGGTAAAAATTATGGTAAATGTAACAAATCATTTAGTAAAACTTAATAAATGTATCACAATATTTCCCACATGCAACTCAGGTTGTGGTACTAACATTTTTTCACATGAGACTTTCTCAGAAACATTCTTAACATTGAAAATACCTATACCTTTAAATTTTACGCGACTCGTAAAATTTATTAAAAAAAGAAGTGCGTTCAACAAAATAAAAATGGCAAGAATTAATTATCCAGTCACCTAAATTACCGAAAGATTAATCTTATCAGAAAGTTTAACAAACGTCGACCGATTAAATGTCTTCAATGATGATTGGAATTTCGCAGATTCCACATTCACAAATAATTTTAACCCCCAGTGTAATTTAATTGAATTGATTACTATTCCAGTTTTGAATTCCCAAGTTAATGCGTCTTTGTACCCGATTAGATTTCTATTTAATGGTAATTGTTTCCTTATAGTTTGTCTGCCGAGCATTTATAGTGCACTCTAATGTGCACAAAGCGTGAATTCTGTATTTTAATCCAACCAAATTTAAATGTAAACGGAATTAATTTTTGTTTTATATTTAATTCCAATTTCGTGACCTCCAAAATGTAAAACAATTTGCCTTTTTATTTACACAATCTTCCAATTGTTCACAAACATCATGTTTACAAGCATTCTTTGTTTACAAACATTGTATGTTTGCGAACATTCTTTGTTTACATACATTGTATGTTTGCAAACATTGTATGTTTGCAAACAATCATTGTTTACATTCTTAAATTAAACAGATGACCTCCAAACGTTAAATTTTTCATTGTAAAAACGTTTCGTCTTCCAATTACACTGAATTATTATTTGTTGACTTCAATAAATCAGGAATTCATTTCTTTTTGGGAATCATTACAATTAGAAACCAGTTACAACTGATAAGACACTTAATCATCGACGAATTGGGCTATTAATTTTCTAAACGATTTCATTGCAAATGAAACTTTTGTAATGATAGGGAAAGTGAAATTGAATAATCTTATTAGGTTGTCAGGCGATTCCGAATTATTTGACAGTAATTCAATGAAACTACTGTTTGAAACTGACTTGGTATCGAAATTGTATCACTCGTATCCCGAAGCATATTTCAACAATTTTCATAAATTTACCGACCAATTTTCGGACCGTCTCATGATAGTTTGGTCGATGAATACCAATTAAGTTATTTGATTATTTATTGCATTATTTAAATTCGCGTCTCATTTGAAATGTTAATTTTTCGCATAATTGATGGTAATTGTAATTTATATTGCGCGTATTAATAGACGACAATAATGAATTTCAACGGAACTGATTAATATAACAATGGCAAGCGCTATTTTTATTGGATAGGAATCAAGTTCGGTCTTGTTTGTAAATATTTTACTTCAACGAAACGTTTCGATTAATTAATTCTTGTAATTCTAACTAATTTAACGGAGAAAAATAATAACGAGGGTCTTTTGTAACAAAATTCAATTGATAAAACGTCGGCAAAGGGACGTGATAAGTATACAAAAACAAAATCACAAAATGCAAAAAGAAATGAAAAAAAAATTAGATGAAATACATTTTTAAAATGAAAGATGTAAATAAAATGTTCGAAAACATTTGCAAAAAAATGTTTGTAAACATTTGGGAGGTCACAAAAATAAATTGTTTTACATTTTGAAGGTCATAATAAGGACGTAAATATAAAACAAAGAAAAAGTTTGTTTACATTCTGGATTTCCATAAAAGGTTTCATTTCCCAATGTCATCATTATTAAATTAACTTCCCAAACCATAAAACATTTTACTTACTATATTAATTCGATCAACAAAATCGATTTAATTTTAAATTTATTAAACTGCGAGAATTTTCCACCGCAATACGATACTTCTAATATTCCGTAATATATTTCCCAGTGCAAGAATTTCATTCATCGAACATTAACCCTGCAGAATCTTTCACTCGAACAAGTTGCACATTTAATCGTACGGAATTATTAAGTAAAGCGAACTTTTCTTCCCATTCCCCTTTTTCTTCTTATTGCGCTGGAAAATTCCGTTTCCTTTAAATTCAAGTCCGAGGAGCGTTAGTTGTATGTCGAATTTTCATTTTGAAAAGCGCGAAATTAAGCATGTGTCATAAAGAGACAAATTTAAAGATTGAAGATACAAAGGGGAGAAAAAATAAATAGAAAAAGAAAAAAAATGACTGGGTCTGAATGATAATTTTTCAACAAGATATGAATAAATATTTGTATCCTTATTATTAAACACTTGAAGAGCTACTCCAAACAAAAACAAAAACAATAACACAAATTGTTATTGTTTTTGTCTTGATAATTCGCCCTTTCGCCCAATTCTAAACAAAAACAATAACAAACATTGTTATTGTTTTGATAATTCGTCCTTTCGTCTTACTCCAAACGAAAACAATAACAAACCTTATTGTTTTTGTTTTGATAATTTGTTGCCAACCAGTACTTTCTTTACATTATCAATTTGAAAAAAAAAAAACCGTTTTATTCCCAAGTTCCATAAAAATTGACGCCAGCAACGAGGGACGACTTTGAATGCGAGCAAATTGCTCGAGAGGGAACTTACTTCGGTAGGATTATCATTGGTATACAAAATGAATCTCGTGTTGATAACTTCCCGAGGTAGAGGAAACACGTTGAGAGGTCTGTGGATGAGGTGGTACCAGCTCCTGGTTATGTTCAGGCAGCCCAAATCGTCGTAGCACCTCGTTTCGTTTTCGACTGCAAATTGTCAAATATTTATAAACGCATCAAGGGGATCAATCCCATTTGTATAATGCTAAACATGTTCGGTGTCGGTTTAATTAGTAAACAGACACGGAATTGCAGGTGTTTCAAACCCGATCGCCTTCCACATTTAGCCAACCATTTTGTGTGATTAATTCGGCAGTAATAATGTTTGTGTTTGACTTATCGAAGGAGTCATTCGTAACCGATATAGCTAATGAAATTTCCCCGTTTGGTTAACAAAATGGAAGTCGCGATTTCCAGGGTCCGTAGACTTCGCTAAAATTTCTTTGAATTAATACTAAAGATAAACTAAAAATACGTCAATAGATTCCTAAATTAATAATAAAATAATTATTTACTTCTTTTAAGGCCACGTTCGAAAATTAACTAGTAGTATTGTGCATCCTCTTCTGGCTTATTAAAGTTTATATGGTTGTCTCACTAATAGAGTACCAGCAGTCCATTTTGGAACACGCCTTAAATTTAATTCATAGTAGAAAACACAAATATAATGAAACTTATTTGGCTTTAAATGTTTTCCAATCTAAGTAAGTCTGCAGACCCCGGCGATTTCGACCCATTTTATTGACCTTCCATAACGAAAATATTTCGCGACCGATTATGATCGGTTTTCAATCGCGGTCCATTTCCATTCGTTCCTCTATTTTTTTTCACAGTGGAAGGGGATCCGTAGGAAGTTGGCGAGTTTTCGTAAATTGACACAGGCGATAATTACAGGGTAGCCAGGGGATATTGACTTCGATTCGATCGCTACGTGCCCATTGCCACGGGTCCAGGATTCCAGCGGAGCAGAGAACAGGAGCCAATGCGATTAGGAGTAGGATCGATACTCCTTCGCCCTCGGCAACTCCTAAATTCTTCACGCCGCTCCTCCTCATCCTAAAACACACATTTCATGAATTAATTCGCAAAATGGATTTGTTTAATGGCAATTCTCGACTACCCCTTTCCGCGTCGTTTAACCACCGGACATCGATCGCGCGCTCGCAACTTCATCGTCCTATTTTATTTACTTATTTTACCCCCCACCACCACTCCCAGCCCCCACTCTCCGGACGTAATTTAAATTTCTCAATTAAACTTGTCCTGCGTTTGACGACGAGTTAGACAGAGGCAAAATAGTGGTAGGAAAAATTGTTATTGATGTTGGATAGATGGTGGATGTTTAAACAGTTCTTATAATAACGACATGTATCGTGCGTGATGGTAACATACTTTTTAAAATTTTCAATTAAACTTGTCCTGCGTTAGACGACGAGTTAGACCGAGGAAAAACAGTGGTAGGATAAATTGTTATTGATGTTGGATAGATATTGGATGTTAATAGAGTCATTATAATAACGACATGTATCGTGCGGTACCATAACATACTTTTGGATTGGTATGGTAAATCTGACTGGAATTATGGTGATCACTGATGGGATTAAAGATGGAAACATTTTTAACATTGAGCACATGAAAGAACAATGTTTATTAATATCTGGAAGGTCAAAGTAATGGAAGAATTAAAGTCCTATTTTATTTACTTATTTTACCCCCCACCACTACTCCCACCCCCACTCGTTATTATAATAACGACATGTATCATTAAAAAATATACGTCGCATATAAAGTTATATACATATACATACTTTTACATATGTATACGTAAACATATCTGGACATACATGTATGCATACATATGACATATTGTGGTCATATATGACAACCTTATGTGCCTGCCTATAATACCTGTAATCATTAACTATTAAAATCGCCAAATGAAATCAAAAGTAAATATATGCAAATTTATCAAACACCAAGTATCAATATATTAAATATAAATTCATTCAAATAATGAGTGATGTTTAATAATGTAAATAGATTTTAGGAATAGATATAATGAATATATAACTGATATTGATAAAAGAACATATGAATAATATACATAAATAAATCTAATAATAATATTTTTATCTATTCTTGAAACAATTCATTATATTCTTAGATGATTAGATTAATAAATTAATAATCTAGATCTGGTTATATTAATAATGCTAATAATTTATATTTAAATATTTGAATTTGATACATGACGAAATTATTGAAAAGAAATGCAACATCCCTTTTATTACATTGATTACACGTTGTGGAATTGACAAGTTTAAATTTATGATTTTTAAGTCAGAAAATTAATCAGGCTGAAGGAAGATATATTTTTTAATTTTGAAGTCTAATTTGTTGGCGTGAGGTGTTTCCAAAGATGACGACCTTCATTCCAATTCATAAGAAATGACTGAATTAAATTTTGTAAAATTACAAATATTGTAATTAACTTTTGTAATCCTAAATGTTGCAAATTATTATTACAGATATGAAATGATTAACACAAGTTAATGGAACTGAAGACTAAAATACTTTTCATATTAAAGATGTACATAAAAATTGTTTTTTAATATTTTGAAAATTAGACTGACATCCAAACTTCATCCAGATTTAATCTAGGCTATAATTTTCCACACGAGTACTTCTTCTTTATTTTATTAGAAAGTTGAAATTAATTTAATTATATTTCAAATATACATATATAGAATGGGAAAATAGACAAGATACTTGTTATATCACATATAATTATTTTTTCTAGATTTAATTATAAATACGAGAATGGAGAAATGTTGCTCAACGAAAGGGATACAATTATTTTAACACTATATTGACAAGTGTTGCAAAAACAACGCATCACTTTCTTCCTTCTTTGATAATCCTATTGCATTGCACATAAGATTATATAAATTCAGCTAAATGAGCATTTCCAAAGACAGGTTATTATTGTCTATCATTTATTTTGTAAATGACTTGAGCAAATTACAAATGACATTGAATTAAAAATATTGCAACATTAATATAAGACACGTTCGCGTAGAAAGAAATTAATAATTACAAAAAAAAAAAGGATTACCATATTTTATACCAACGACGACTTATAATAATTTTATGTCGATTATTTGCATACATTGAGAAAAATTTTTGAAATAATTGTAATCTTTTTTTTTTTTATGTTAAGGACATAAACCTGCTAAAGTACTATTAAATATTGTGATTTTTGTTTTATATTTATATTTATATCTATTTTTATGCCCTTTGGATGTAAACAAACAATATTATCTGTTTTGTTCCTTTAATTTGACCTTCCAAATATTTACAAACATTACTTTTGTATATAAACAATATTAAAAACGTTTCATTCTTCAGTTCCATACAAATTGGTACGTTTTGCTAACTTGAAATAGTAATTTTTCAAAAATTGCAAATATATAACCAATTTACTAACAATGTCAGTAATTTTTATTAATCTTTCCTCTCCGTGTATATGTTTCATTTTTACTAAGGGAAAACATGATGTACCCAAAAAATAAAGTTAAAAATTCTACTGAAAATGTCCCCTGGGGTTGCTCTGACCTGTTTTATAGGAATACTTTGGTACGAATTATACTAAATTTCGCTACCTTCTTCTTTTTTTCCTGCGCGTACTTTTACAAATTCCTCTCCTCGATCCTTGATCTTGAAATTAAATCCCAACTGCAAACTTTTTCGAATAATATAAAATTAATCGTATTCTATATCCGACGGGCAAGGATTAACTGCCTTAAATTAAAATAATGAATACGATAATAGCCGCGAACAGTATTTAATCCAAAGTTTTGTCGCGAAATGTCAGATGAGAAACCGTGCTATCATCTTACACCACTTTGGAGTGTTGCAACTTATTAATCAACGACGCCCGAGCGTCAACGATAAGAATGGCTTCGAATGGATTTGACAAAAGTAAAGAAAATGGGGTGGGAGTGGGGGTGGGGGGTGGGATTCTACTAATCCCGAAGCGTGTATCATTGACCAATTAACAAAAGAGACGTCGCTCATTGGACCAAACATTATCAGAATGTGCGAAGACAAAAACATGATTACAAAAATAATGTTGACGCACGATACACGCTCGAATCCGAATTATGTTTAATTGTTGTTATCGGCATTGAAATGCCTTTTTGCGTCTGCTTTATAGGCGGTTAATTTGCATTAAAATGAGGGAGATGTGCGTGCGAATGAATAATGTTCGTAAAATCTTATATATTATGTTAATTCGACGTAATTAAGAGGCACAATTCGAGACGGCACCTTGGAACGATGTGTTTTGAAGTGGATCACATTTTGCAATATTTCGACGATAAATAATTATTATTATTAGGGTGCGAGAATTTTGTAAATATTTGGAAATAATAGGAATCATAGGGTTTTGAAGAATAACGTGTTTTTATAACACAAAATGTAAATAAAAAGTAAAAATAATTATCAAAAGACTACTATTAAAAATAAAAACAATAACAATGACTGTTATTGTATTTATTTTGATAATTTACACATTTCCATATTATAAACGTTTTCATAAGGCAAAATATAAAAAAAACATTCATTTTCTAAATAAATCAAAGATTATTTAAAAAATATAAACAATAACAATGTTTATTTTTTTGAAAATTTTGGAAATTTGCCCTTTCCTGAATTAACAAGCATTTTCAAAATTCCAGATGTAAACAAACATTTATTTTCTTCTGCTTTTAATCCATAAAGTACGATTTCAAAAAATAAAAACAATAATATTATTTGTTATTGTTTATATTTCGTTAGTGTGCCTTTTCCCTCATCGACAAACGTTTTCAAAATGCAAAACATTCATTTTCTTTTATTTTTAAATGCATAAAGGATGATTCAAAAAATAAAAACAATATCAAAGTTTGTTATTGTTTTTATTTTGATAATTTGCCCTTTCCCATGTTGACAAACAATTTTTTGTTTACGTTTTTAATTTGAAAACAGCTGAAAAGTACCAGACGTAACGATATTTCTTTTTAAAATTGTTGGAAAATTTTAAAGTTACATGAAATTACTTGGCGAACATTTCCTTCGATAATTAAACTAATTTTATTTATCATGCTCTACGTAGTTGCCATTTGATTAAATTAAATTAGAATTTAATCAAATTAGCTCTATTTATTTAACTTGTGTTATACTAATAAACGTTATTCATTTCGTACGAATTGAATTAAACTGCGGACACTTCCTGGCGATTATTCTGTAATTTCAAATTGATTTAATCAACAAGAAGTTGCCTAAATTTCACGCAATTAGCAAATATTTTCAATTGATTTTTATGCAAGAAAATGCCCAGGGTACATATATTTTATTACCTTGATTTTAATATTATATACACGGTAAAAAAAATATGAAGTGCACTACTAAATTTCTAATTAAGTTAGATATATTGTGTGGCCATTATTGGGATAAGTAGAAATTATAATTATCGTAGCCAAACAAATTTATGTGAGTCGAATTTATGAAAACTAACTTAGCTAGTTGATTCAATTTACATACACATGCCTGAATCAGGCATACAAATTTATCTAATCGTCAACACAGTGAAATCCAAGTAGTTTTCGTTGACATTTTGAGGTTATGTTCAGTCCCTATAAGATAAGTGTATGGTTGAATCAGCCATACAGTGTATGTAACATTTAAATATTCATTTTAGTCGATTTAATATCTAGGTCCTTCTGCAAATAGAATAAATTCTTACTAAATTAGTTAAAAATTACTAGATAAACTCATTTACCTACCAAAGCGAATACTTTTTTTTCCGTGTATATATATGTTTATTATAATTGATTAAAGCGAACAAAATGGCGCAATAATTGTTAATAATTATTAATATTTGTTATCTAATTTTCAACGCAAACTAACTTATGTATTATTAATTTTTATGAAAGACGTAATTTCTATAATTATGGCAAGTTTTTTTATTTCATTCCCGCAATGACAATGTTGAAAATATGATTAACTTTGTTTCGAAGTAAGAACAATTATTTTCAGTACCAAATTGAATTCGCTGAACTCCACGGTTTGTTACAGACTTATATAACAGCTGACCCATTCGGTTGTCGTCATTCGAAATTTCAACATTTCACCGGATTAAAATGCGAAGTAATTTGTTGATTAGAATGTGCCGCGGCTTTGAGAGACGATCAAAGGAATGAGAAAATTATGCGATAGTTAAAATAACCAACCCCGGTAAAAATTAAACGTATATGGCCCATATATGCGTTAACAATTTTATATAACAAAATGAAAGTCATATATGGACAGACAAAATTAATTTTAAACCATATATGGCCATATATGGTTACAATGGTCCTTATATGGCAATGATTGATATAATATTATAGCCATATATGGTTCCATATATTCAGGTTAATTATTACCAGATATCAATCACTGCCATAAATGGCCATATATGACTTAAGAAAAAATTATGTATATTCATATATGTCGTCAACTTCATTTATTTTCTATGGCATCACGACAAAGCACTTTTAAAACCGATGTAATTTTAATTTGGTAAGCCGGAAGTTTGTAATTAAATTATTAGTTTCCCAGTGAAATTAAAAAAGTGCCGAGTATTATGATCTAAGTCAATTATAACGATAAAACAGTTGAAATTATTTTCATTTTTTTGGTATTATTTGAAACAATTTACGTCATGTATATGTTCATGAAAACGTTCATCCATATATATGGTTACATATATGGAAAGAAACTAAAATATGTGGCCACATATATGATCTCATGTGTTCTATATATGGTTCGATATTTGACCACATATATGACTACATATATAAGCACATGTATGGTCACATATGTTATATATATGGTTACCTACATGAAATGATTTATGTCACATATATGGTCCCGTATATGACATATATAATCGCATATATAGTGTTATATATTGAATTACATTACGTTTTGAATGATACTTCGGTCAAATGTCAACTTTAGTTGCAGTAATTATTTTAATCTAGTAGAATAAATTGTATATCACGGTTGAAGTAACTGTCGTAATGTAAAACTAACAAAACTAATTACTTCGTGGTTAAAATAACTGCAATATATACTAGCATACAAAAGTAATCGCGCAAGCACAATATTGTCAGATAATGAAATAAAATGGAGGCATATATAGATTCGTGTTGTCCCTTCTAATGACTTAAGTTTGTCAACATATCAATTGAAGTTTCCGCGAGCATTTCTTTGTTTCTTTTTTTATAAATGTAAAATTAAAAGTTATTGTAAGTACTTATTTTGAGCTTGAGTTAATTGGAAGTAGTAAAGAGGTATTTATTGCATTGCTGTCACGTTGTATTTTAAACTTGTTACCCATGAACAAGTAATCAACATTTAATTTTTATATACCTTTAAGTTATTATTAAAACGGTATTTATAAAAAAAAAATTATCATGTTTCACTGTACATGTCTTTTATCAATAATTATTACCTTTGGACGATGACTTTTGCTCGCTAATACGCAAGCAAAAAAAGCTAGAGATTATTACAGCTATGCTTTTATTGCTTGTCGTATTATGAATAATATTAATGAAAAAATATTTTATAGATGAATCAACATCGTTTGTTAAGTTAAGAATACTATTATGGTTAGTATTAGGATCATCATATATTTTGATTGGACTATAAATATCCCATATATGAGGTATATGTGTTTCATATATATGTGTCCTCATATATATATGGCTTATGTGTTCCCATATATGTGACTTATTTTTCCACATATGTGGATTTTGTGTCCCCTTATCTGTAACTTATTTGTCTCCAAACATGTGACTTATGAGTCTCCATATTTGTGACTATGTGTCTCCAAATATGTGACTTATGAGTCTCCATATTAGTGACTTATGTGTCTCCATATCCGTGACTTATTTATCTCCAAACATGTGACTTATGAGTCTCCATAATTGTGACTTATTTGTCTCCAAACATGTGACTTATGTGTTTCTAAACATGTGACTTATGTGTCTCCAAATATGTGACTTATGTGTCTCCAAATCTGTGACTTATAAGTCTCTATATTAATGACTTATGTGTCCCCACATATGTAACTTATGTGTCCCCATATCTATGACTTGTTTGTCTCCAAACATGTGACTTATGAGTCTCCATATTTGTGACTTATGTGTCCCCATATCTGTGACTCATATGTCACTTATTTTACACCATTACTAACTTTTCCCTCGAGTGCATCTATTAAATAACAAAAAGACATGGTGTATGAGAATAAAACGTACTTCCAAATGATGGATAAACGAGAGCTCAGAAAACTTTTCGCATTTTTCGCGCAAAAATTGTCATAAGCGGGGCGAAACTGCGCGAGTAAATGTGCCCACGTGAATTATTTCCATGAGTTCATCAATGCGAAGCTTATTTACATTTCGCGCGGCGCGAATCAAGAATAGAAAAATGGCGTTAGGTATTCCTTTCGTTACTACAAGTATTGCGTCACGATTGATGCGGTGCGCTGACTTCCTAGTTGACATGTCGCGCTGCATTCGTATCGCATCTGGATTCAATTGAAAATGTGCAGACTTATATGTGAAACGCCAAGTACAATGCCGAACTAACTTTACAATTCTACGGTGATCAATGCAATGCAGCAATTGTATGTGTCCAAGAAAAAAAGAGGAATAAAAAAAATAAACCCCCCCCACCCCCTCCGACCAAATAATCAATAAAATAAAATACAAAAGAGAAGCACGAAAGTTATTATATATTTGTGTTCCGATTAAATTCGTCAAGTTCGGTGAATTAACGTTTTTATTTAAAGTTAAATTGCGGTTTTCGTTTAATTAAAATAACATATCCCATACGAAGGGGGAACTTTCACAGCCGGTTATTATTTATCGTCACTTTTATTTTGTTTTGAATAAAAAAAAAAGTACAAGCCCGTTCATTTTTAATCCAACAATTTTATCCCTATTTAAATTGCAATCCGCGATTAATATATTCACAGAGGAAAGCATTTTGTTAATGCTTTTTTAAATTCATCAATATTTTCACAATTAATAACATAAAATATCGTAACTTTATCCTGCCACTTCGAGATCAGTTAACGGGCTTTCAATCAAGCTTCATTAAATCATCGAATCAAACGTTTATTATTTTACAATATTAATATATCGGTGATTATGTGAAATATGAAAAAAATATGTAGGTGCCATGTATGTTAACATATATGTTCCTGAAATTTTTCATGCCAACATATATGGTTATATATATGGAAAGAAATTAACATATATGGCCACATATACGATCGCATGTGTCATATATATGATTCTATATATGACCACATATGTTACATATATGGCTCGATATGTTGTCATGTGTATGGTTGCATATATGTTACATATATGGCTTGATATATGGCCACATATATGTCATATACATGGCTCGATGTGTTGTCACGTATATGGTTGCATATATGACGATATATATGAACACATATGTTATATATATGGCTCGATATGTTGTCACGTATATGGTTGCATGTATAACGATATATATGATCACATATGTTATATATATGGCTCGATATATGACCACATATGTGTCATATACATGGCTGGATATGTTGTCACGTATATGGTTGCATATATGACGATATATATGACCACATGTTATATATATGGCTCGATATGTTGTCACGTATATGGTTGCATGTATGACGATATATATGATCACATATGTTATATATATGGCTCGATATATGACCACATATGTGTCATATACATGGCTGGATACGTTGTCACGTATATGGTTGCATATATGACGATATATATGACCACATATTATATATATGGCTCGAAATGTTGTCACGTATATGGTTGCATATATGACGATATATATGACCACATATGATATATATATATAACTCAATATATGGTCACATGTATGGATTGATATATGTCTCATATATGATTGTTATGAAACTAACATATATGCCACATATATGGTCATATATATAGTCTCAAATATGGCTAAATGTACGTCACACATATGGCCCCATACATGGCACGTATCACTCTATAAGTATTACCTCTATAATTCTTCTTTCTAGGTATACAACGTATAATTTCAATAAGAACGAAAAATGTTTCCTCGCTAAGAAATGTACGCAAATCGTGTATTAAAAAAAGAAAATAAATTAAGAAAATCGCCCGGCGGTAAGTGGCAAATGAGTACGTATCTCGACGAGGAAGAAAACGCGCATATTCTGGTAGAAAGTGCATTGAATAATTTCAACATAGTTTGGAAAATGTAGGCATGCGAATTCGAACGTTGATAGGCCGCTTTTCTCGAAGAGTTTGCGGGGCGATGAGTTCATTGAATGCGCGATACGGTGGCGGCGCATTACGCAATGTCGCTCGTTGTGCCATTATGTCATTGTTGATGTTAATATGCTTAGGGTTACACTAATGTTCGCGTCATTACGTGACGGAGTGTAAATTCGAGTGTTTCGCATTATGCGACACCTTAACCGTTGTTACATCAACATCAAATTACGACTTAATGCGAGTAATTAAACTGTTACTATTTAAAAGGCCCGCGTCGGATGGCCTGCTCAGTGGCGCGGCGTGCAAGAACTTTCAAAAATTATTCACGGATTAACGGACAATGAGAAAGCATTTGCACTGGCCGTACAAATTCGATGGATCTATAAGTAATGGAGAAAGAACCGTGGGATAATTAGTTGAATTTGATACACTTAATTTGTTGGAAGTAAATGTTAAGTTATCAACACTTCTTTTGGTGATAATAACCCAGATTGAGGTTAAAATAACTAGTATTTGGAATCTAATTGCATCATTAATTTAGGAAATGATTTTTTAATATTAAAAAAATATATGATATAAAAAGTAGTATATATGGTATAGTATATAGTAAACAAAATTTAGTATCAGGTCTACAAATAAATCCCCGCTGTTTAACAGAAAGTGGCGCCATCATTAAGTTACGGTTATAATTATCTAGTGTAAAAGGTCGTAGTGATTTTCATTTTCGTTCAGAAATGTCGAGTTTTGAGCCGAATATGCGTCATATGTGGGAATTTTGGATTTATTTCAGAAGAATGGTGAATTTGACGTCGAAGCCAAAGGACGTAGCGGAAGACCGAAAGTGTAAAAAAAAATGCGGAATTGGAAGCTGCACTCACATTAGGAGTAACTTAATGAACAAGTTATTGTGAGTGATTTTAAAAGTTTAAGAACGATGAAGTCGACGTCGAAGACAAAGAACGTAGAGTTGGGAAGGCCGAAAATATACAAAAACTAGCATTTACTTTCAATAAAACATTACGTTCTTTTCTTTCTCAATGGAATCCTTATTTTTTATTTATTAGACATGAAAATAACAAAATGAACTTTTAGTATTATAAAAAGTTCAAATTGTTTTATATGTACGAAAACGATTATTTATACCAGAAAGAGTAATTTATGACATTTCATTTCAATTCTGAATATCTACTGATCAAGGAAGACGGACAAGTCCGCTAGAACAAGTTTTCAGTATAATAATTTTTTTTATTTACACCTAACGTAATAAATGCATCAAAATTTGTTGTCACTAAACATAAATTATATGCTAAAATTATTGATCAACTCTTAGCTAATGAGGTATGAAATTTATTTACGGTAAAACGTATTTAACATTTCAGTTACGTTAATAAAAAAAAAAAAGTTTAATTTTGGTTAAATATTCGTTTAAAGTGAGAAAAAATGTATTATCTTAAACCTCCTGATTGCCTTCAATTTAAATACATTATTCTATCTTATCTGAAATCACTTGGAGATGTAATGTTCATTAGGATTTAATTAACTGTATCGTAAATGTCATCAAAATTGCAGATCTAGACTGACATTAAAAGTAATTCATTTTATTCTTACATTCATTACGTTTGGCGTATCGGCTTTACTGTTTGTTATTGGTTAATTTTTATAAGTTCTTCAGCAAAATGTACGTGCATTGAGTCATTTTAATTTCGAACGAACTATGTAAATAAAGTCTGGCTTTTAATGTGATATTTTATGTCAAAACAGTTCTCGGGTAGGGGGATACCAAAGTTCAACTTTTTTATCCCAATTACATTAATTTATTGATATTGTATTAACACACGTAGAACGAAAAAAAAATTCAGAAACGTCGTATCATTAAAACGTCAATAATTTGAAAGTAAAATTAAACTGAAGCGTTCCCCGAGAAATTCGTATTTTCTTTTATATTTGTAGTTTCTGATTATTTTATTACAAATTGGACATAAAGTTCGCAACGAAGAATTGACATTCAATGAATTGAGTTTTAGTTCGTTAAATATTAAATTACAGAGTTAAGTAATGCAAGTATTTAACCATCTTATGGAACGTTTGCAATAACTTGAAAAGTTTGCCATATTAGCGACGAAATCTTGCATCAATGTGTATTCCGAACTTGTCAAGTAGTATCTAATTAAATTCAACGTAAGTTTGCGGAAAGAATAATAATATACAATATTTGATTGCGGTAAAAAATAAACTTTCGATCGGTTCCCTTATGAAACTAAATTTCCATATATTTTAATTAAGTTTTCACCACACTATTATTATTGTATTAATTTTATATAAATAAATTTTAATATGCTTTTCCTTTTGTTGAAAAAATTATACCTTTTGGAGGGTGCGATTTTTAAAACTTTCCTCTGGTCTATTGTTTAATAAAAAGAAACTTTTCGTTTCAGGAAAAAGAAACAACTCTCAATTCAAAGTTGAAATAAATTATGAATTGTCTTTCAATTTCATTTGTTATTGAAAACAATGTATAAAGTTATGAATGTTACTAAATTATGAAATTGGAGTTTCTTGTTGAATAGAAAGTAATTAATATAAAATTGTTTGTTTAAATTATAAAATAAGGCACTTCATGGGGATAAAATTATTAATAGTTTTTATTAGTTTTTGTAACTCGTGAATATATGGGCATTTATTAATGGAAATGTTGTCAGATAATAAAACTAGTCATTTTAATCACCAGTAAAAATTTACTGGTCATTTTTCACCAGTCAGTAGCCACTAGTTACAAGTCACCAGTCGTCAGTTACAAGTCATCAGTCACTACTCACTGGTCACTACTCACCGGTCACAAATCACCAGTCAATACTCACTGGTCACAAGTCATCAGTCACTACTCACTGGTCACAAGTCGTCAGTTGCAAGTCACCAGTCACCACTCACTGGACACAAGTCACTACTCACCGGTCACAAGACACCAGTCAATACTCACCGGTCACAAGTCATCAGTCAATACTCACTGGTCACAAGTCACCAGTCAATACTCATTGGTCACAAGTCATCAGTCACTACTCACCGGTCACAAGTCAGCAGTCAATACTCACTGGTCACAAGTCACCAGTCAATACTCACTGGTCACAAGTCACCAGTCAATACTCACAAGTCACCAGTCAATACTCACTGGCCACAAGTCATCAGTCTCTACTCACCGGTCACAAGTCATCAGTCACAACTCACTGGTCACAAGTCGTCAGTTACAAGTCACCAGCCACTACTCACCGGTAAGTCCCATGCTTTACTAATTAATGCCATTTTTTCTAATATTATTTTGAAATACCATATCACATTACAATTTACCGCTACAAATGCGCACATGTCCACAAGTTATTACGTAATACGGTAGCGACTACTAATAAATTTCTCCCGGCGCAGTGTGTGAAATTTGTCGATGGGAATGAAATTTTTCGTTTGAACGGAGAGTGTAAAAAAAAAAAAAAGAAAAAAGGAGGGCGAAGTATGCCGAGAGTGGAGAGACGTCAGATGAAGCTGAATGCAGGAAACGATGTAGCATTGCCGTGGGGAAGGCCGCCGAAACTGGGCCACAATCGCGATTCCAACGCACTCCGCTTCTGCCCATTCTACCCGCCCATTACACACTGCACACGTATGACAACAAGGTCTTCGTTGTGCTCTCACTTTCGAAATAATAATTATTTAATATCCGATCGGTAAAGTGTGTGCACACCTCTCCTCTGGCGCCACGCTACCTTTTGCTTTTATTTCAACGCCGAGTATCGTAATACGAGCAAGAGAGCTTGTCCACTGAATCGTTCACTTTTTTTTCATCATTTTTCTTTTCTTTCTTCTTTTTTTCTTTCTTTTTTTTTTTATTCCAACTGTATACATATTTTATTGCAATTATTCGACCGTTATCCGCGGCAACACTTTAACGGAATTTAAAAACGAGGGCTCCGTTGTTTTGGACGGGGTTTATTTGTAAAGTTTGCAAAATTTGCGAAAAGAACGAAGCGAGAGAGGCCGCTTTTAAATTTAAATTTACAGAGAGCAAAGGAAGAATTTTCGTGCGAACATTTTGTACAACTTGATGCAATAATTGGAACAATGTTTTTTTTTTATATATATACTTTCAGCTCTTTTGCGTTACTTTAAATAACGGCCCGCGAGATTTTACGGCAATTAATTTTGATTAATAAAGTGATTCCCTTTTTGACGACTCCTAGTTTTTATTGACAGTTTAGTTGATATTAATTTTATAATTCAATTAAAAAAAATGGTCAACTGGTTTGGCTATTCTACTTTTGAATCATTTAATTTAATTTAACTTAATTTAATTTAATTTAATTTAATAAATTATAATGAAAAATAAAACTAGATAAGTAGGTTTCCCTGCACATGGGAAAAGGATGGCAAATATATTAAAAATATATAAATTTCTGGTACTCGCAGGTGGTATGGCAAAAATCGAATACGTCAGTACAAGTTTGTGTGTATGTAAAGAAAAAAAATGAAAAAAAAGGAAACTGTGAATTTTTTAAATTGAAAATAATAAAAGTGCACAAAAGGCAAAGTGAACGATGCAGTATTCCATGCTCTTTATGAAACAGAGAGAGAGGAAATAAAAATAGAAAATCTAGACTGTCGTGTAAAAAAAAGTCGAGTGTGTGCTAAGTTTTTGTAAAATGAATTTTACACTCAAGTTCGCGTTCATGTGCTCAACAAATTATTTAAATTACGGTCATCGTCGGAGGTACAAAAATACATTCAATTTTCAGCCGCGACAATATCGTCCCCATACCATTTGTTCCAGCTTTAATTTCGACGTTTAAATTCGCGCACGATACATTAGACAAATTTGCAAACAAATTTTCGCCGATGCCAAAAGTCTTTAATAATTATTAAACAGAATTTTTAAGACTTTCTTTGAAAGTGCCAGTCCGCGCTGGACTTTGAGCCAGGCAGGATTTTTGTTGCTGAGGCGAAAGCTGAAAATTAATAATTCTTTCGTTAACGCGCGCGAAGAAAGAACAGTCCGGACAAAGAAGTTATTTTGTATTGCATAAATTTTAAAAAATGAATACCCGCTCGTCGAATGAATAAAATATAATGTGGGGGAAAAAAAATTAGTCGAAAAGTTTGGGATACTGTACATATATGTGTGATATAAAAAAAAAAAAAGTAGAAGCTTTCCATTATTTATAAAATAATTATTCAAATTAAAACATTTTTAAAGAATCCTTTGAATCAAAGGGAATTATTTTAAGGCTCACTAATGACCAATGGAATAATTTAATATCCAACGAGGTAAATGAACATGTTATTTTATTTAGTGAGAAATATATTTTTTATATGGACAATGAATAATATTAATTAAATATAAAGTGTAACTGTAAAAGAATAGCAATTTTTGATAATAAGTTTACTGGCTTGGCATTGTACACTGGTAAATATATGGGAGATAATACTGACTGTTTTTAACTTTGTTTCAGATACATGTTAATTTTTCAATAAAATTGATTGTATTTTAAAATAAAAAAATTCTTTTACTAGCATAAAATTCAAAACTGTTGTCTTTGGCTGTTGAGTAATACTTATTTCATATTACTTATTCAATTATTTTTATTCGTATAATAATTAATCAAAGTAATATTTTTAAAATATAAATAAATTTATTTTTAAAAAAATTAACATTCTAAAATCGGTTCATCAGAAATAATAAATACTCTGTGGATGAAATAAAACCAAAAATTGCCAAAATAAATTAATAACATTTCTTGAAACTGTTTTAAAACTAGTTTTTTACAAAGCGCCATCTAGTTGACAAAGCATGAAAACAGCGTACGAAATTGTCGATAACAATTTATTCAATAATTTATGTAAGCAGAGTAACTCAAGTCAATTTTTTGTCAAATTTTATCAGTGAAAACTGATAAAATATCCTAATAAAAATGAAACATATCTGGTCCATATATATTTTAAGAATTTCAAAATAAAAACTAGCCATGTACAGCCAAATACAAGTTAAGAAGAACCATATATGTCCATATATAAATTTTTTATTTTCTTATATGAAATTGTTAAAACACCATATATTTTCCATATATTTTCACTAGAATTAATCGACATAATTATTAATTTCATGACTTGATATATGTAAAAAAAATATCTGCACTATCCACTATTTTTAATATCATCAATTTAACATTGCAATGCAATTAAAGAACAAAAATTATTTTCAAATTATATATAATTATAACCGATTATTACCGTCCAATTTTCTTTATATATTCCAATTATTCTTTTCCTTTTTTTCCTTTTATTATGATTTCCCTTTTGTTGTTTTTTCCAAACTTTATTTTATTCTTTTTTACGCTTCTTCATAAATTTTTTTTTTTTATTAAATCATCGACGTAGAAGACCAAATAAAACGAAATCGATAAACAAAGTGCGCGTATTGTTCGTGGAAAAAAAATGGCGCGCACAAAGAGGGAAGGGCGCATAAAAATGGGCGAGCTTCGATGTATTTGTGTTAATTATTCGGCGTGGCTGAAATGTGCGAGCATGCGAGACTCATTACCCAACATAATTAGTAACTAACAACTTCCATCTGATAAGTCGTTAATCCGAAGAGAGACCCGGAAATCGTCGGTTTCGCCGTTAAGATATTCAGCCTTTGCACTGCCGTGCAATCGAAATGTTGCAATTCGGCTTGGGACAATGTGCATTTGGTTTTTATCGATTACCGCAAAAAAAAGGAAAGAAAAAAAAAATGAGAAAAAAAGGATAAAATACATATATATATATCATACGTGTTTTCTGCGCTCATATTTTACACACAGTATCACTTTGCTACCGTTGACACAAAAAAAATAATCATAAACTTTCAGTTAAAAAAAGTAATAAAAAAAAGGATTAATTAAAATGAATACACCGGTAAAAGTGAAACATATATGGTCCATATATATTTTAACCATTTTATATAAGAAAAAAATTCGTATATGGTCATATATTCCATATAAAAATCAACATATATGTGGTATAAATGACACAAACGTCACATATATGATTTGTGCAACATAAATACTTCATATATGTTAACATATATGTGGCATATATGTTGATATTTATATGTGATATATATATATTGCGTTTATGTGAGATATATGGGGTACATATGCGACATACATGGGAAATATATATGTTACATATATAAATTTTTAACTAGAATATTTTTCCCTAATTCATATATGGTCATATATGGTTGTTTTATGGTAATAATTGATTTCAATATATTGCTAAAACGTTATATCAATTATTGCCATATATCGACCATAACTCTCTAGTACAAATCAAACATATATGGTCCATATATGGATTAAGAAAAAACATATATGATCATATATGGTCATATATGGTCATATATGGTCCATATATGGATTACGAAAAAAACATATATGTTCATATATGGATTAA